>CM019699.1:10468962-10519099 GCA_009760885.1 Achatina immaculata
TTGAAGATGCCACCCCCCCCCCCGGGGGGGGGGGGGGAATAAGGTTTGAGTTAAAAACTATTTTATATTACTTGATTGTTTTCCATTCTTCCGCCATATTTCCAATCCATGTTTTATATTTGCTGAAAAGTCCAAACAAACACAAAGGTTAAGAAGTAGAATACGACTTCTTGAGAGACATTTTTTATGTTGTCAAAAAGCTTTCCACAAGACGCCGTCCATTACAGGATCATTCAAAACGTTATTTATCAGAGAGGTGGCTTGTTTTTTCTGCTTATTGATTCGATTGTATGTTGTTAACGATAAAGGTTCATATGGAACTGGTCGAACTTTGGACACTTTAGCTCAGATATCTGGGAGATGCAGCTGTATATATAGTTTCTATAGCTCATAACACCTTCTAGAGTTCTGTAGCTGAAATATACATAGTTCTATAGCTCATAACACCTTCTAGAGTTCTGTAGCTGAAATATACATAGTTCTATAGCTCATAACACCTTCTAGAGTTCTGTAGCTGAAATATACATAGTTCTATAGCTCATAACACCTTCTAGAGTTCTGTAGCTCAAATATACATAGTTCTATAGCTCATAACATCTTCTATAGCTCACAAAACATTCTAGAGTTATGTAGCTCACAACACCATCTATAGCTACAACACTGTATAGAGTTCTATAGCTCACAACACCTAGAGTTTTATAGCTCAGATATCTAGGAGATATAGCTGTACACATAGCTCACACCACTATCTAGAGTTGTATAGCTACAACACTGTCTAGAGTTCTGCTATATAGCTCACAGCACCTAGAGTTTTATGACTCAGATATCTGGGAGATATAGCTGTACATATAGCTCACTGCACCTAGAGTTTTATAGCTCAGATATCTAGGAGATATAGCTGTACATATAACTCACAACACCTATAGCTGTATATCTCACAGCACTAGAGTTTTATAGCTCAGATATCCAGGAGATATAGCTGTACACATATCTCACAACACCACCTAGCTGTTCTGTAGCTCAGATATCATTTAAAGTTTTATAATTCATAATGGCTTCTAGTGTTCTGTAGCTCACAACAATTTCTGGTGTTCTTTAGCTCAGATATATTCTAGAGTTCCATAGCCCACAACAGCTTGTGGAATTTTTTACCTCACAGAATTCTCTGTAGCTTCTAACAACTTCTGAAATTCTTTAGCTTGTAGCAACATCATGATTAAAAGTGAAAAAAAAAAACACAACTGCAGGTGTTAGCTGATTACTGCACTTTAACCATGATTACTTCTTGTATTCATGCAGCATTACACATGTGTCTTTCATATTTGTAAACACTTTTTCAAATGTTTGAGATTTTTTAAAAAATCTAACATGTGTCCTAAAGCTGAATCTAGATGTTAAGTGGATGGAGCTTTCTAACTGCGCTCAGTTCTAGAACTCATTCCAGACTGGCATAATAAAATTATTGATGTTTTCGCCTGCTTAGCATGGACAACCTCATATCTTCTTTTACATTTTGTATTTGTTATTACGTATGATACATAATTATGTCTGTGAGAGAAGTTGCAAATTTTGTTTGCGAATGTACAAATAATATTATGACAGTACAGCAAACAGAAATTGCAAAATATCTGCATCATCACAGTAATAATGATAATAAAGATAACAATAATAATAATAATGTTGTTAACACAATGATACTTCTACAATTCTAGAGGATTTCAAGCAGTGAGATGTTAACTGTTGTGAAGATTCCATACAGAATTTTTCAGAATAGTTCCTCTCATGTTAAAATAATCAACTTTCAAAACTAATCGATGTATTCTAGAAGTGCTTCAGTGATCTAGTGTAGTGTTATCAAACCTTTACAGACTTTGGCACACTTGACAATGCAAATTTCTGTATTGGTACACCTGTGTTAATATTAAGCATACATTTATGGAGTTTTATTGTTTATATTATACTGAGCAAAGTGTAATTTGAAGAAAAATATTTTACAACCAAAATGTGGCACTTCTCTGGCTGTCTTGTGGCGCATCTCTGGCTGTCTTGTGGCACATCTCTGGCTGTCTTGTGGCACTTCTCTGGCTGTCTTGTGGCACATCTCTGGCTGTCTTGTGGCACATCTCTGGCTGTCTTGTGGCACATTATTGTGCTAGGGCACACCATATGAAAAAGACTGGTATACTAACCAGAAGATCCTTTGTTCAGCTTCACACTGGGGTGTAACTTTTTAAACCTACTTGCACTGAGGTCAACCCAGCCACAAGAATTGAGTACTTGGGGATTCCCTGAGAAAATGAAGGCAGTGGTGACCCAGAATTGGGTACTTGGGGATTCCCTGAGAAAATGAATGCAGTGATGACCCAGAATTGTGAACATGCTAACATTCATACCTCTGTGGCATGCAAATGCCTTGGGACATAATTGACACTTATCCCTATAATTGATACTTATCCCTATAATTGACATTTATCCCTTGTAATATCTTGTATTGTGGCTTCACTGGATAAGTTTTAACTTCTAATTTCAGATTAAATATGTCGGGGCTGGCAGACAGATACCTTGTGATATTTCTCATTTTGCCAGGATTTTTATGCTGAGAGTAAGACAGTTGTGTTTTTACCATTTATGATTACAAGTCATACACGACTTCATGGTCTTGTGGCAGAAGAACTAGCAAAGATGGGCCATAATGTATGGCTGGGTCTCTCATCGGCATTTGAAAAGCGGAAAGCAGACAACTATGTTGGCGTGAGCACTTTTAGTTACAGTGATTTCTGGAAGCTGTCAGAGGATGTGGCTGTCTTGGATATTGAGTCATCAATCAGTGAAGCGGTTGAAGGCGGGACTGGAGAACCAGACTGGAGTTGGATGTGGAATTATGAAAATCATCTTTCAGAAAATTACTTTCAGGCAATGAAGACTGGGAACTTGATAAAATATATAGAAAGTCTGAAACCTGATCTTCTCATACTTGACTGGTATCCAGCAGTGGATGAGAGAGTAGCAATTTCATACAAGCTGAAGGTGCCTTTTGCTATTCTCAGTGCTCTACAGAGCCATGTTACAGGAAAAATACCATTCAACCCAGTTGCAGAAGCTTACAATTCACAACATTTTCGTAACAGTGCCAGCTTGTTTGAGCAAGATTTGACTGTCATCAATCTGATGCGTCCCCTGTTTCTCCATATTTTCAATGATAGAGGGTATATGAAGCAGCTTATGCCAACAGAACCCAATGTTCCACCAGCAAATGAACTCATGAGTAAAGCAGAGGTTTATATTGTGGAGTCTGATCCAGTCTTAGATTATCCTCGACCTATGTTGCCCAATGTGAAACTTATAGGTGGAGTATCTGCAGGTCCAGCAAGAGATTTACAGGAACCATTCAAATCATTCATTGAGCAGTCAGAAAAAGCTGGAGTTGGAGTTGGTGTTTTTTCTTTTGGCAGTCTTTTCATGAATCTTCCTAAAGACTTAGAAACAAAATTTCTTTCAGTTCTGAGAAGGCTGAAACTGAACACAATTTGGAGAGCTAATATCACATCTCCTGACCCAAACAAGATTCTCACATCTACATGGATACCACAGAATGATCTTTTGGGAAACAAAAATGTAAAAGTGTACTTGACACATTCAGGGATTCACAGCATTTATGAGGGAATCTATCATGGTGTACCAATGGTCTGTTTGCCCCTCTTCTATGACCAGCAGTTTAACATGGAACGAGCTGTAGAGAAAGGTTACTGTCTTGGTGTTGATGTTTTAAAAGCTACAGAAGACGAACTTGTCAAAATCATAGAGGATGTAGTTTCTAGTGACAAAATTAGATCAACCATTGGCAAAGCTTCACAAATTTATGGAGAATTGTTCAAAAATCCGAAACAAGAAGCAGCATTTTGGCTTGATCATGTGATGCGTTATGGAGGGTCATACATGAGATACAGTGGTCAGAAGATGCCGATGTATCTGTTTGTTATGGACTATCTTCTAGTCTTCCTGGCAGGGATAGTGTTGATTCTGAGCTTTCTGTTTTCTCTTTTCATTATTCAGCAAATATTAAATTTGTGTATTAAAAGAGAAAAACATGTGAAAATTGATTAAAAGTGATTTGAAAGCATTTGATACTGTCTAATTTTAAAATGCGTATTTAATGGCCAAGAGAAATACAATCTTCTTTTTTTATAAATTGAACTATATTGTAAACAGAAATATATGTATATAAGCAGTGCTTTGTTTTTGTGGCAGAGTATTTACCAACATGTGCTTTAGTTTTTATCTTTAGGTGAATACTTCTTTACATCATCACAAATGTAATTGTATTATCAAATAATTTTTTTAAATATTTCCATTTTTCCAAGTTCTTTTTTTCTGTACAATGTTCTTTGAAGTTCATCCACACAAGAAGATCAGACTGTTTGGTCTGAGAAGGAAGTATATATATATATATATACTAGAGAGTAATAATAATGGACCATAAATATTAACTGCAGAAGTGGAAAATGCTATACACCATATGAAAAAGAACAAAGCACCAGGACCAGATAACATAACAAAAGAAAAATAGAGGCAACAGCAGAGTTTGGAATAGAAGTAATAACAAAACTGATAAATGACATTTACAATAGTGGATATATACTGGAGGATTTTCTAACATGAATATTTGTAGCTTTGTGAAAAAAAAAAACAGAAGCAGTGGAGTACGAAGATCACAAGTTTGTCACTCTTCTGAGTCATATGACAAAAATTTTGCTTTGCATAATCATGAGGAGAATTAGGAGTAAGATAAGACCAGTAATTGAGGAACAACAGTGCAGATTCAGCGAAGGAAAAGGCACAATTAATGCAGTATTTATCATAAGATCACTAATAGAACAGGCCATATAAGTTAAAAAAGATCTGTATGTTTTAAAGAGAAAAACATTTGATTTAAAGTAAAACATAAAGAAATTATTCAAATGTTACAAGACATAAATATAGATGGAAAATACCTGAGAATCATAAAACAGTTATATTGGAAACAAAAAGCTGCAATCATGATTGATAATCAAATAAGATAGTACATAAGAGAGAACATAAAAATAAGAGTTGTAGCAAGGATGTGTTTTATCCCCTGATCTTTTCTCCCTCTAAAGTGAAAGAATTATGAGATACAATGAAAACATGCATGGAATAGCGGTGGGTGGATACAACCTAAACAATCTGAGATGTGCACATGACATGGTATTGATAGCCCAAAGTGAAGAAGAGCTACAAGCCTTGTTAGACAAAATCGTAGAAAAAACTGAGGAGAAAGGACTTAGTTTAAATAATAAGAAGACAGAGGTCATGACAGAGGTCATGGTCATATCCAAGAAATAATTTCTGGTAAAATGTAGCATCAAAGTAAGAGGCACAGAATTACAGCAAGTGAACAAATTCATTTATTTAGGAGCAGTAGTAACACAAGACGGAAGATGCAAGTGAACAAAGTCAGGTATTTAGGAGCAGTAATAACACAAAACGGAAGATGCAAGTGAACAAATTTAGGAGCAGTAATAACACAAAATGGAAGATGCAAAACTGAAACAAGGAGCAGAATAGCCCGGGCTAGGTCAGCATTTATGAAAATGGAAAAACTTACTGTGCAATAAAGCTCTGTCACCGAACACCAGAAAGAGAGTTATTCAGTGTTACATGGAACCCATATTATCATATGGATGTGAATCATGATGATAACAAAGAGCACTCAAAATCTACTAGAAGAGGCAGAGTTGTGGTTCATAAGAAAAATATGAGAGTACCAGGGACAGCCAAGAAAACAAGTGAAGAGCTTCTAAGTGAGGCTGGGCAAAAGAGGGAAATTATGGCACAATCAGAGCATGACAGTCCAGATTTGTAGGGGGTGTTTTAAGAAGAGACGGATTGGAACACTTAATGACAACAGAAAAACTGGAGGGACAAAGAAACCTGCAGATCCACACATATAAAGCTGGCATAATTATTCATGTAAATGTGTACAGTGTCAGGATGTAAATCTGATAAAAAAGGTGAAATTGTAAATAAAATGTAAGGCGTATCTGTACCTGGTACTGTAAGTTTACTGTGATTGTGAGTGGTGTTACTTTTGCTGTCCAGTAAAGCATGCTGCAGAAATTGTTTCATGCTCTGATATTTCTCTTCAACTTTTACAACTGTATTTAGCAGAGGCTTCAGTAAACTGCGGCCAGGCATCATACAGACCACATCAGGCTTACATGTGCTGATGGTTGTAGAAATATGGGCCTAACACCTTGCCCTCAACATACCTTAATGGCATGGAAACAGAAATGTTACCTTGCCCTAACCTTAGTAATCTGCATCAGTTGTTAGTAAATGACAGAGGAAACTGATGACATTAGCAGTAAATTTAGTTGCAGGATATAGCCATGAGGAGAAAATGACATATACATCTTACATCTATCAGATATGTTCTGACAGACAGAGGTGTTTGAAATGTTTGTCATTTTTGTCACCTCTTTTCTGAGCTATCATGGACATGTATGGTGTTAATGTTGTTATGGTTACTATACACCCTAACTACTGATGACCTGTCTGATATTTCTAAGTGTCCTTTAACAGGGTGTCTGAGTGGCGAAGGTCAGGGTTTCGAATCCAGCCAGAGGCACCCCAGTCACCCAGCTGTAGAAATGGTTACCCGACTTCTTCTGGAGGTGGGGAAGGAAAGGCGGCCAGGCGTGATACTGACCATATCACCCTCTAGTGTGCTGATAGGTCAAGGAAAATATGAGCACTAACACCATATCCCTATGTGGCGCTAAGGCACAACAGGATTACCTTTACCTTTTACCTTTCCCCTGGGAACAACTGTGTTAAGAGCACACTTATCTTAACATAGTGTTTGTGAGACAGGGAACATAGATCTGTTTGCTTAAAAACTCTGACCTACCTCTGTAGCCCAGAAACTTGTAGCAATCAACACTAATTGTAATTGTAATTGTTATTTTTGCAAAATGTAATGTCAGGTTGGTGGACGGATGGGGACATGGAGATCTCTGGCGGGGATGAGGGAAGTCTGGTGTGAAACCAATGAATCCAGGACGTGACAAGCCTATGGGTCTTTACAACAATGGCTATCAGAGTGATGTAAACAAAACAGAGCCAGTAGACTATAGGTGGCGGGGAATGGATATCGTTGAAGCACTCATCAGATTCCTCATCTCAGAGTCGGAGTGTCTTTGTGGAACTGTCTCAAACCATCTGACATGGAGAAGGGGTTTAAGTACAGCCACCAGAGGCTGGAAAACAAAGTTTTGGCCAGGCCAGCCACACTGTCTTCATGGCAGTCCGAGCAAGACCACAGTCTGCCCTAGCAAGGAAAGGTGCTGAAGTCGGAGTTACCCAGCCAAAAGGCGCATCGCAAAAATCAGGGTAACACGCATTATCGCTAATGAAATGTCTATATCTACAGTTTTCAAACATGGTGCTCGCCCTGTGAAGACTAACCAGGCAGGTGCAGTGCCGGGCCCCCTGCCTCGAAAGGGTCCACCCAATGCTACTGGAGGTCCTCTCAGTTCGTCTTGTGGAGTCAGGAGACATGAGAGTAGAGCTACTGGCCAAAAAATACAACAGAAGAAAACAGCCAAAAAGCAAGAACTTAAAATAATGCAGTGGAATGCTGAGGGTGTCAGCAGTGTTAGAGATGGCTATAGCAAAAAGGTTGAACTAGAGAACATACTTTTTGCAGAGCAGGTAAGTATATGCTGCATACAGGAGACACACCTAACTAAAGATGCCGCCTTTAAAATCAGAGGCTACCAGTGTTTTAGATCAGACCGACAGGACAGAAGAAAAGGAGGAGTACTCACACTTGTTAAGAATAACATCAGCGCATGTCAGGTGGGAGTGTACATGGAAGGAGCCGAATACCAGATGATCCATCTAAAAAGTAGTAATACAGATTTCCACCTCCTTAACTATTACTGTCCTAATGACCGCCCACTTGCTTTAGGAACAATCCCACACAAAGAGAGACTGATGGTCTGTGGTGATTTTAACAGTCATTCCCAGAGCTGGGGCTATGACCACATAGACAAGAGAGGAGAGGAAGTTGAGAGCTGGCAGGATGATAATGGACTTCTCCTGATCAACCAGCCAATGGATGCCCCAACATTTTACTCAAGGGCTTGGCATACAAAATCAACACCAGATCTGGCATTCCACTCTCCAGATCTGAAGTGGAACATTACACGTGAAGTTGGAAAACAACTTGGAGGTAGCGACCATCGACCAGTCTTCCTGACAATAGAAAATGAACTCCTTAACACCAGTAACCCTCTCCCCAGATGGAACTATAAAAAAGCAAACTGGACAATGTACAGACATCGTACAGGTATCCTGGTGGGACAGCTGTCCATAGAAGGTAAGGATATTAACAGCATAGTGAAGGAGTTCAATGCTTGTATCCTTCAGGCCGCTCGTGAAACCATTCCCAGAGGAGCTCGCAGGGACTATAAACCATACTGGTCTAGTGAGCTGGGAAAACTCCATGATGACGTGGAAGCAGCTCGAAAGCAAGCAGAAAATAGACCATGCCAAGAACACCACGATAATTACCAACATTCTAAGGCCAAATTTCAGAGAGCAAAACTGCAAGCCAGACGGGAAAGTTGGAGAGAGAAAACAGAGTCCCTAAACTTTGAAAAGGATGGAAGGAAACTGTGGAAACTAATCAAACAGTTAAATGATGAGAGTACTGGAAGAAGTACAAAGATTACACTAATAGAGGATGGGAAAACTCTTACAGGTAAGCAGGTAGCAGATCACTTTGCTCGCATGTTTGCACAGGACTGCAACATTGATATCCATCCAGAGAAGGAGCGTACAGTGCGCATCGAGCCACAGAAAGAGGAGGAACAAGTCAGAAAAGTGGAGGTCATGGATGCACCAATCACACGCAGTGAGTTAGACCTAGCAGTTAGTAAACTGAAACCAAGGAAATCACCAGGACCAGATGGAGTGTCCAATGAAATGATCAAGAACCTGGGAATGGCAGCAATGGGAAAGCTGTTGGATATTTTCAATATGTGCTGGAGCACAGGTAAGTTACCTCAAATCTGGAAGGAAGCAAGCATGGTACCACTGCTAAAACCAGGGAAAAACAGTGATACTGCCTCCAGCTACAGGCCAATCAGTCTCACTAGCTGCCTATGCAAAACGATGGAACGCATCATTGACCTGAGGCTAAAATGGTACCTAGAAAGTGAAAACCTTCTCGTTCCACAACAAGCAGGATTTAGGCAGTACTACAGTACGGAAGATCAAGTGACCTATCTCTCTCAAGAGATTGAGGATGCATTCCAAGAGAAAAACCTTGTACTAGCAGCGTGGATAGACCTGAAGAAAGCCTTTGATAAAGTATGGAAAAAAGGTCTGTTGTGGAAACTAAGAAACTGCAATGTGAATGGAAGACTGTACAACTGGATAAAGTCCTATTTACACAATAGAAGAGCTAGAGTAGTAATGGATGGACACAAAAGCCAGAAAGTACTTCTGCGACACGGTGTACCACAAGGAGGAGTCCTTTCGCCTACACTATTCCTTGTATTCATTAATGACCTGGTCAAGGAACTTCCCTATGGAATCAAAGCAGCACTGTATGCAGATGATCTGGTCATGTGGTGTACAGATGAATATGCGACAGTTGCTACACAGAGACTCCAAAGAGCAGCAGACATCTTGACATCATGGACAAACAAATGGTGTGTAAGTATCAACACAGAGAAATCAAGTACCACTCTGTTCACCCTCTCATCTAAACAGAAAGCAGGTAAGATCTTTGTAAATGAAATACCCTTAAGGATGGACAACCAACCCACTTACTTAGGAGTGACTCTTGACTCAAAACTGACTTGGAAGCAACACATCAACAGTGCAGAAGCAAAAGCCAGAAGAAAACTAGCCATATTAAGAAAATTGAGTGGGACTACATGGGGAGCTAGTGAAAGAATCCTCAAGAACGTATATCAGCAAAGTATTCTACCACATTTAGAATATGGCTCAACATCTTGGTGCACAGCATCAAACACTACGCTGCATAATCTAGACAAGGTTCAAAATCAGTCACTACGGATTATCACAGGTGCCATGAGGTCCACACCAATAGTAGAAATGCAGAAAATAGTTGGTGTTCAACCGCTAAAGGAACGTAGAGACACAAAGGTCATGACCATGGGAGAAAAATTCCTTAGCTCTGTAAGCCATCCCCTGAAGGAGAGATTCAATAACTTGGCATTAGGACGGCTTAAAAGAAGCAGCTTCATTCATCAGGCCAAGCGTATGCGTAAGCTGATACCTGACCTTCCAACTGTAGTCACTCCATTATCATCTGTACCAGAGCATACACCATGGAAAGAAGCAGATTATACACAAATAACTATTCAGACTGAAGTGAAAGGTGTGCAGAATGGTGAGATGCAGAGCAGTCTTGTAAGATCAGTAGCCACACTTAGTGTTCTAGATGACAAATATCCATGTGACACCTGGATACGTGTGTATACAGATGGATCTGCACATAATGCCATAAAAAATGGTGGGGCAGGAGCATATATTGAATATCCAAACAACACCATTGACAAGATTTCCATACCCACTGGTAAATACTGCAACAACTTTGATGCAGAAGTTAGGGCAATTATTGCTGCAGTTGAAAAACTATCAGACTCCAGAATTGATACATGTCCTGTAGTAATTCTCACAGATGCAAGATCAGTACTGGAGGCTCTTCAGTGCAACAAACTACCAGACCTTAAGGATGCCTTGTCAAAAATTGGCTTACAACATGGAGTCACTTTGCAATGGATTCCCTCCCACTGTGGGATACCAGGCAATGAGAAAGCTGACCAACTGGCCAAAGAGGGCACTGAAATGGAGCAACCAGACATACCAGTCACCTATAATCAGAAGAAAAGCATGATAAAAACCTACAGGAAGCCACAAACACCACCACATGATGACTATCACATGCTAAACAGAAAGGAACAAGTCACCATCTTCCGTCTCCGAACAGGACACAGCCGACTCCGAAGTCATATGTATACAAAGTTTAAGGTTGGTACTACTAATCTATGTACATGTGCCCAGGTGCCCCAAACCGTGGAACATATCCTCCAGAACTGCATCAACTACGAGACACTGAGAAATAATTACTGGCCCAGTGAAACCACTAAAGAAGATAAGCTCTACGGTTCCATACATGAGTTACAAAAAACAGTGAAATTTATCCAAGAGACAGGACTGCAGATATAGACAGACAGTGCGAACGAAGAAGAAGAAGAAGACCTTTTACCTTTAACAGCATCTGAAATTTTCTTGTCTATGATCATTGCCACGCCCCTTTCCCTAGATTCTCTCCCCTGAGAGAAAATTTAATGACCTCAGTCAGTGATTCGCATGTCCTTGCGGAACTTTGCCTCCCTAACAGCTCTCCTGTAAGCCTCTCGGTTGTGAGCAATATGCCCAGCTGCTGATGCATCCATTTGCAGATCATCAATGATGTCATGCAGCCATCTTCGCCTTGGTCTTCCTTTCTTTTTTTTTTCCATTATGTAACCTTCTGAGATGGTCTTCTCTAAATTATCATGATATTTAATGTGTCCAAAATATTTAAGTTTTCTCTGTTTAATCCTCTTTACTAGACAGTCTTCTTCAATATTAAGTTCTTGTAGTATGGATATATTTGTTCTTTTTTGTGTTCATGATATTTGAAGTCAATATAGTCCAAGCTGATTTAAGGCAAGGAAGAGGATCAAGAGATCATATATTCAATAGAAGATTAGTAATAGAGAAATGCAGAGAGTTTAATGTGAATCTATATTTATCTTTTACAGACTACTCAAAAGCATGTGATTGTGTACAACACCAGAAACTTTGGGAAATAATGGAAAAAATGAGATTTCCAACAGGTTTGATACAATTAACATCACTGTTGTATCTAGACCAACAAGCAGCAGTAAGAATAAATGGTGAAACAACAACTTGGTTTGACATAAAACAAGAGGTCTGTCAGGGGTGCATATTGTCACCTTACTTATTTAACTTGTATACTGAAAATATAATAAGGAATATTAGAGAAGATATAGACAAAGAATATTATTATGCCATAACAATTGGAGGTTATGCAATACCAGAGATTAGATATGCTGATGACACAGTATTATTGTCCACAGCACAAAAAGAAATGGAAAAACTAATTATGTCAGTCCGTAAGAACAGCAAAGAGCAAAACCTCTATCTTAATGCAAAGAAAACTAAATTGATGATAACTGACAAAACAAACAAGGCAGCTGAAATATATATCAATGAGGAAAAACTGGAAGAATTGGAGAGTTTTTAATATTTTGGATCACTACTAACTAATAATGGAGATACAATGAGGGAAATTAAAAGGAGGACATCTATCACTCTTCAGAAAGTAAAAAACAAGTAAAGAATCTGTGGATAGGAACAGACAAAACTACAAAAATAAGAATTTTTTAGGGCATGCATCTTTCCCATCGCAACATATGCCTGTGAGACCTGGACACTTAACAAAACAACTGAGAAACACATAAATGCCTTTGAATGTAAATGCTACAGAAGATTTCTTCAAATATCATGGACACAAAAAAGAACAAATATATCCATACTACAAGAAATTAATATTGAAGAAGGCTGGCTAGTAAAGAGGATTAGAGAAAACTTAAATATTTTGGACACATTAAATGTCATGATAGTCTAGAAAAGACCATCTTGGAAGGGTACATAATGGGAAAAAGAAAGAGAGGAAGACCAAGGCGAAGATGGCTGCAAGACATCATTGATGATCTGCAAATGGATTCCTCAGCAGAAGGCTATCTTGCTCACAACCAAGAGGTCTACAGGAGAGCTGTTAGGGAAGCAAAGTTCCGCAAGGGACGTGCAAATGAATGAAAGAATGAAAGGAAAGACTAAATGATATTTGAAGAAATCTTCTGTAGCATTTATATTCAAAGGCATTTATGTGTTTCTCAGCTGTTTTGTTAAGTGTCCAGGTCTCACAGGCATATGTTGCGATGGGAAAGATAAATGCTCTTAAAAATCTTATTTTTGTAGTTCTGTCTGTTCCTCTCCACAGATTCTTTAGTTGTTTTACTTTTTGAAGAGCAGTAGATGTCCTCCTTTTAATTTCTCTCATTGTATCTCCATTATTAGTTTATGAGCTAACAACCCTTTCTCTCCTGAACATTTTCTTCTTGTTTCACACAGCCTTAGTATGTTCTTATTTCACACAGCCTTGGTATGTTCTCAGTCCACACAGTCTTAGTCTGTACTTCTTGTTTCACACAGCCTTGGTATGTTCTTCTTGTTTCACACAATATTAGTATGTTCAACAGAGCCGTAGTGTGTTCTTCTTGTTTCATTCAATCTTAGTATGTTCTTGTATCACACAGCCTAAGTATGTTCTGCATGTTTCACACAGCCTTAGTGTGTTCTTTGTCACCCAGTCTTGGTATATTCTTGTTCTTTCACACAGCCTTAGTATGTTCTTGTTTCATACAATCCTAGTTTTTTTTCCTTTTTTCACACAATCTTAGTATGTTCTTGTTTCACACAACTTTAGTATGTTCTTTTTGTTTCACATAATCTTAGTATGTTCTTGTTTCACACAATCTTTGTTTTTATTGTTTCACACAATGTTAGTATGTTCTTCTTGTTTAACACATCCTTAGTATGTTCTCCTTGTTTCACACATCCTTAGTATGTTCTCCTTGTTTCACACATCCTTAGTATGTTCTCCTTGTTTCACACATCCTTAGTATGTTCTCCTTGTTTCACACATCCTAAGTATGTTCTCCTTGTTTCACACATCCTTAGTATGTTCTCCTTGTTTCACACATCCTTAGTATGTTCTCCTTGTTTCACATCCTTAGTATGTTCTCCTTGTTTCACACATCCTTAGTATGTTCTCCTTGTTTCACACATCCTTAGTATGTTCTCCTTGTTTCACACATCCTAAGTATGTTCTCCTTGTTTCACACATCCTTAGTATGTTCTCCTTGTTTCACACATCCTTAGTATGTTCTCCTTGTTTCACATCCTTAGTATGTTCTCCTTGTTTCACACATCCTTAGTATGTTCTCCTTGTTTCACACATCCTTAGTATGTTCTCCTTGTTTCACACATCCTAAGTATGTTCTCCTTGTTTCACACATCCTTAGTATGTTCTCCTTGTTTCACACATCCTTAGTATGTTCTCCTTGTTTCACACATCCTTAGTATGTTCTCCTTGTTTCACACATCCTTAGTATGTTCTCCTTGTTTCACACATCCTAAGTATGTTCTCCTTGTTTCACACATCCTTAGTATGTTCTCCTTGTTTCACACATCCTAAGTATGTTCTCCTTGTTTCACACATCCTTAGTATGTCTCCTTGTTTCACACATCCTAAGTATGTTCTCCTTGTTTCACACATCCTTAGTATGTCTCCTTGTTTCACACATCCTAAGTATGTTCTCCTTGTTTCACACATCCTTAGTATGTTCTCCTTGTTTCACACATCCTAAGTATGTTCTCCTTGTTTCACACATCCTTAGTATGTTCTCCTTGTTTCACACATCCTTAGTATGTTCTCCTTGTTTCACACAGCCTTAGTATGTTATTCTTGTTTCACACAGCCTTAGTATGTTCTCCTTGTTTCACACATCCTAAGTATGTTCTCCTTGTTTCACACATCCTAAGTATGTTCTCCTTGTTTCACACATCCTTAGTATGTTCTCCTTGTTTCACACATCCTAAGTATGTTCTCCTTGTTTCACACAGCCTTAGTATGTTATTCTTGTTTCACGCTGCCTTGGGTATGATCTTGTTTCACACAGCCAAACGTATTAGAATACTGCCCCTTAAGAACAGGTTCCTCTTTTACAAGCCAAGTTGGTATATCAAATTCTTTCACAGCATGCTCCGCTTTATCTATGGAACCTGTTTAAACTTAGCCCAAAGTGCAGCCAATGCTTGAATAACGTATGTCTTCCAAAACCTAGACTTGACCTTTACAAGACAAGCTTTATTTATTCTGCTACTCATCTTTGAAATACCCTCCCATCCTGTATAAAAAATATAAACTATACTCCTTCCTACAACTACAAACTCTTCCAATATCTGTTTGATGTCGATTACATGCCTCCATGATTCACAAAAGTTATTCTAGACTGCTCTTGCAGATACCGAATTGTTTATTACGAATAGTACCAAAATTCTGTTTGGTAGATTGTCATTTATATATGTAAGTAGTTACTTTCTGTTTTTATTTATATATGTATGTAGTTATTTTCTGTTGTTTTTTATATACGTAAGTAGTTACTTTCTGTTGTTACTTATATATGTATGTAGTTACTTTCTGTTGTTATTTATATATGTAAGTAGTTACTTTCTGTCGTTATTTATATATGTATGTAGTTACTTTCTGTTGTTATTTATATATGTAAGTAGTTACTTTTTGTTGTTATTTATAAATGTATGTAGTTACTTTCTGTTGTTATTTATATAAGTAGTTACTTTCTGTTGTTATTTATATATGTAAGTAGTTACTTTCTGTTGTTATTTCTATATGTATGTAGTTACTTTCTGTTGTTATTTATATATGTATTTAGTTACTTTCTGTTGTTATTTGTATATGTAAGTAGTTACTTTCTGTTGTTATTTATATATGTATGTAGGTACTTTCTATTGTTATTTATATATGTATTTAGTTACTTTCTGTTGTTATTTATATATGTATTTAGTTACTTTCTGTTGTTATTTATATATGTATGTAGTTACTTTCTGTTGTTATTTACATATGTATGTAGTTACTTTCTGTTGTTATTTATATATGTATGTAGTTAAGATTTTTAAGGGCATGCATCTTTCCCATCACAACATATGACTATGAGTCCTGGACACTTAACAGAACAGCTGAGAAACACATAAATGCCTTTGAATGTAAATGCTACAAAAGAGTTCTCAAAATATTGTGGACTCAAAAAAGAACAAATATATCTATACTACAAGAGCTTAATATTGAAGAAGGCTGGCTAGTAAAGAGGATTAAAGAGAGAAAACTTAAATATTTTGGACACATTAAATGTCATGATAATTTAGAGAAGACCATATTGGAAGGGTACATAATGGGAAAAAGAAAAAGAGGAAGACCAAAATGAAGATGGGTGCAAGACATTGTTGACGATCTGCAAATGGATGCTGCAGCAGCAGGCCACCTTGCTCACAACCGAGAGGCCTACAGGAGTGCTGTATGGAGGCAAAGTTCCACAAGGGACATGCAAATGAATGAATGAATGAATGTAGTTACTTTCTGTTGTTATTTATATATGTATTATGTTAGTTTCTGTACTGAGTGCATGGATTAGAGTAAAATGTTAATGTTATACTTTCATTGTATTTGATGCCTGTCATCTTTCCGGTGTTAGTTTTGACTGATGATAAGAGCAGCATATGTGTAGAATGTCTAGGACAGAGTGAAAGTATGATAAAGGGAAGAATGTCAGACGGGCCTGCTTGCCCAATTCTTAACCCTATGTAAATAAAGATCAATCAATCAATCAATCACCCTTGATATGTTCTTGTTTCACACAGCCTTGATATGTTGTTCTCATTTCACACAGCCTTGATATGTTGTTCTTGTTTCACACAGCCTTGATATGTTGTTCTTATTTCACACAGCCTTGATATGTTGTTCTCATTTCACACAGCCTTGATATGTTGTTCTTGTTTCACACAGCCTTGATATGTTGTTCTTATTTCATACAGCCTTGGTATGTTGTTCTTATTCATACAGCTTTGGTATGTTCTTATTTCATACAGCCTTGGTATGTTCTTCTTATTTCATACAGCCTTGGTATGTTATTCTTATTTCAAACAGCCTTGACGTGTTATTCTTATTTCACACAGCCTTGGTATGTTATTTTCATTTAACACAGCCTTGGTATGTTATTGTTATTTCTCACAGACTTGGTATATTATTCTTATTTCACACAGCTTTGGTATATTATTCTTATTTCACACAGCCTTGACGTGTTATTCTTATTTCACACAGCCTTGGTATGTTATTTTCATTTAATACAGCCTTGGTATGTTAATCTTATTTCACACAGCCTTGATATGTTATTCTTAAATCACACAGCTGTGGTATGTTCTTATTTCATACAACCTTGGTATGTTCTTATTTCATACAGCCTTGGGATGTTATTCTTGTTTCATACAGCCTTAGTATGTTTTTCTTATTCCATACATCCTTTGTATGTTCTTCTTATTTCATACAGCCTTGGTATGTTCTTCTTATTTCATACAGCCTTGGTATGTTCTTCTTATTTCATACATCCTTTGTATGTTCTTCTTATTTCATACAGCCTTGGTATGTTCTTCTTATTTCATACAGCCTTGGTATGTTCTTCTTATTTCATACAGCCTTGGTATGTTCTTCTTATTTCATACAGCCTTGGTATGTTCTTCTTATTTCATACAGCCTTGGTATGTTCTTCTTATTTCACACAGCCTTGGTATGTTATTCTTTATTGACACAGCTTTGGTATGTTATTCTCATTTCACACAGCCTTGGTATGTTGTTCGTATTTCATACAGCCTTGGTATGTTGTTCTTATTTCATACAGCTTTGGTATGTTCTTCTTATTTCATACAGCCTTGGTATGTTGTTCTTATTTCATACAGCCTTGGTATGTTCTTCTTATTTCATACAGCCTTGGTATGTTGTTCTTTTTTTCATAGCCTTGGAATGTTGTTCTTATTTCTCACTGACTTGTATGTTATTCTTATTTCACACAGCCTTGGTATGTTCTTCTTATTTCATACAGTTTTGGTATGTTGTTCTTATTTCATATTGCCTTGGTATGTTCTTCTTATTTCACACAGCCTTGGCATGTTATTCTTATTTCACACAGCCTTGGTATGTTATTCTTATTTCACACAGCTTTGGTGTGTTATTCTTATTTCAGACAGCCTTGACGTGTTATTCTTATTTCCCACAGCCTTGGTATGTTATTTTCATTTAATACAGCCTTTGGATGTTATTCTTATTTCACACAGCCGTGATATGTTCTTCTTATTTCACACAGCCGTGGTATGTTCTTCTTATTTCACACAGCCTTGGTATGTTATTCTTATTTCATACAGCCTTGGTATGTTCTTATTTCATACAGCCTTGGTATGTTATTCCATACATCTTTTGTATAGTGTTCTTATTTCACACAGCCTTGATATGTTGTTCATATTTCATACAGCCTTTGTATGTTGTTCTTATTCATACAGCTTTGGTATGTTCTTATTTCATACAGCCTTGGTATGTTATTCTTGTTTCATACAGATTTAGTATGTTATTTTTATTTCATATAGCCTTGGTATGTTATTCTTATTCCATACATCCTTTGTATGTTCTTCTTATTTCATACAGCCGTGGTATGTTCTTATTTCACACAGCCTTGGTATGTTGTTCTTATTTCATACAACCTTTGTATGTTATTCTTTTGTGACACAGCCTTGGTATGTTGTTCTTATTTCACACAGCCTTGGTATATTCGTCTTATTTCATACAGCCTCAGTATGTTGTTCTTATTTCATACTGCCTTGTATGTTATTCTTATTTCATACAGCCTTAGTATGTTATTCTTATTTCATACAGCCTTTGTATTTTTTCCTATTTCATGCAACTGTAGTATGTTCTTCTTATTTCATACATCTGTGGTATGTTGTTCTTATTTCATACAGCTTTGGTATGTTCTTCTTATTTCATACAGTCTTGGTATGTTCTTTTTTGACACAGCCTTGGTATGTTGTTCTTATTTCACACTGCTTTGTATGTTATTCTTATTTCACACAGCCTTGGTATGTTCTTCTTATTTCATACAGCCTTGGTATGTTGTTCTTATTTCATACGGCCTTGGTATGTTATTCTTATTTCACACAGCCTTGGTATGTTATTTTTATTTTACACAGCCTTGGTATATTATTCTTATTTCATACAGCCTTGGTATATTATTTTTATTTCACACAGCCTTGGTATATTATTCTTATTTCATACAGCCTTGGTATATTATTCTTATTTCACACAGCCTTGGTATATTATTTTTATTTCATACAGCATTTCTATGTTCTTCTTATTTCACACAGCCTTGGTATGTTCTTCTTATTTCACACAGCCTTGGTATGTTTATCTTATTTTACACAGCCTTGGTATGTTATTCTTATTTCAGACAGCCTTTGTATGTTGTTCTTATTTCTCACTGCCTTGTATGTTATTCTTATTTCACATAGCCTTGGTATGTTCTTCTTATTTCATACAGTTTTGGTATGTTGTTCTTATTTCATTCTGTCTTGGTATGTTCTTCTTATTTCACACAGCCTTGGTATGTTATTCTTTTTTCACACAGCCTTGGTATGTTATTCTTATTTCACACAGTTTTGGTATGTTATTCTTATTTCACACAGCCTTGGTATGTTATTTTCATTTAATACAGCCTTGGGATGTTATTCTTATTTCATACAGCCGTGGTATGTTCTTCTTATTTCACACAGCCTTGGTATGTTATTCTTATTTCATACAGCCCTGGTATGTTCTTATTTCATACAGCCTTGGTATGTTCTTCTTATTTCATATAGCTTTGGTATGTTATTCTTATTTCATACATCCTTGGTATGTTATTCCATACATCTTTTGTATAGTGTTCTTATTTCACACAGCCTTGATATGTTGTTCTTATTCATACAGCCTTTGTATGTTGTTCTTATTCATACAGCTTTGGTATTTTCTTATTTCATACAGCCTTGGTATGTTATTCTTGTTTCATACAGCCTTAGTATGTTATTCTTATTTCATACAGCCTTGGTATGTTATTCTTATTCCATACATCCTTTGTATGTTCTTCTTATTTCATACAGCCTTGGTATGGTCTTCTTATTTCATACAGCATTGGTATGTTTTCTTATTTCATAAGCCTTGGATATTTCTTATTTCTTATATCTTTGGTATGTTCCTCTTATTTTATACAGCCTTGGTATGTTCTTCTATTTCATACAGCCTTGGTATGTTCTTCTTATTTCATACAACCTTGGTATGTTATTCTTTTGTGACACAGCCTTGGTATGTTGTTATTATTGCACACAGCCTTGGTATATTCTTCTTATTTCATACAGCCACGGTATGTTGTTCTTATTTCATACTGCCTTGTATGTTATTCTTATTTCATAATCCTTTGTATGTTCTTCTTATTTCATACAGCCTTGGTATGTTCTTATTTCATACAGCCTTGGTATGTTATTTTTATTTTACACAGCCTTGGTATATTATTCTTATTTCATACAGCCTTGGTATATTATTTTTATTTCACACAGCCTTGGTATATTATTCTTATTTCATACAGCCTTGGTATATTATTCTTATTTCACACAGCCTTGGTATATTATTTTTATTTCATACAGCATTTCTATGTTCTTCTTATTTCACACAGCCTTGGTATGTTCTTCTTATTTCACACAGCCTTGGTATGTTTATCTTATTTTACACAGCCTTGGTATGTTATTCTTATTTCACACAGCCTTGGTATGTTATTCTTATTTCTCACTGCCTTGTATGTTATTCTTATTTCATAAGCCTTGGATATTTCTTATTTCTTATATCTTTGGTATGTTCTTATTTCATACAGTTTTGGTATGTTGTTCTTATTTCATTCTGTCTTGGTATGTTCTTCTTATTTCACACAGCCTTGGTATGTTATTCTTTTTTCACACAGCCTTGGTATGTTATTCTTATTTCACACAGTTTTGGTATGTTATTCTTATTTCACACAGCCTTGGTATGTTATTTTCATTTAATACAGCCTTGGGATGTTATTCTTATTTCATACAGCCGTGGTATGTTCTTCTTATTTCACACAGCCTTGGTATGTTATTCTTATTTCATACAGCCCTGGTATGTTCTTATTTCATACAGCCTTGGTATGTTCTTCTTATTTCATATAGCTTTGGTATGTTATTCTTATTTCATACATCCTTGGTATGTTATTCCATACATCTTTTGTATAGTGTTCTTATTTCACACAGCCTTGATATGTTGTTCTTATTTCATACAGCCTTTGTATGTTGTTCTTATTCATACAGCTTTGGTATGTTCTTATTTCATACAGCCTTGGTATGTTATTCTTGTTTCATACAGCCTTAGTATGTTATTCTTATTTCATACAGCCTTTGTATGTTATTCTTATTCCATACATCCTTTGTATGTTCTTCTTATTTTATACAGCCTTTTTATGGTCTTCTTATTTCATACAGCATTGGTATGTTCTTCTTATTTCATAAGCCTTGGATATTTCTTATTTCTTATATCTTTGGTATGTTCCTCTTATTTTATACAGCCTTGGTATGTTCTTCTTATTTCATACAGCCTTGGTATGTTCTTCTTATTTCATACAACCTTGGTATGTTATTCTTTTGTGACACAGCCTTGGTATGTTGTTCTTATTTCATACTGCCTTGTATGTTATTCTTATTTCATACATCCTTTGTATGTTCTTCTTATTTCATACAGCCTTGGTATGTTCTTATTTCATACAGCCTTGGTATGTTATTCTTATTTCATACAGCCTTAGTATGTTATTCTTATTTCATACAGCCTTTGTATTTTTTCTTATTTTATGCAACTGTGGTATGTTCTTTTATTTCATACAGCTGTGGTATGTTGTTCTTATTTCACACAGCCTTGGTATGTTCTTCTTATTTCATACAGCCTTGGTATGTTGTTCTTTTTTGACACAGCCTTCATATGTTGTTCTTATTTCACACTGCCTTGTATATTATTCTTATTTCACACAGCCTTGGTATGTTCTTCTTATTTCACACAGCCTTGGTATGTTCTTCTTATTTCATACAGCCTTGGTATGTTGTTCTTATTTCATACGGCCTTGGTTCGAATCCCCAGCTGAGCGGGATTTTTTTTCCGACCAATACGGCCCTGAGGTCGACCCAGCCTCGTAAAATGGGTACCAGAGAAAATCTGGGAAGTAAAGGCAGCGAGGAAAGGAACTGGTCACCCTACCTCACACGCTGATGACCCAGCATAATGAGGTCTCTAACGCTTCACCCCCTACGGCATTTGAAATGCTATGGGACTATCTTTACTTTACTTTTTTTTGGTATGTTGTTCTTATTTCACACAGCCTTAGAATGTTGTTCTTATTTCAGACAGCCTTGGTATGTTATTGTTTTTTCACAGAAACCTAGTATTTTCTTTTAGTCTTACACAGATCTAGTATGTTTTTCTCGTCTGGTGTCATCTGGCGTTCTTGATAGTCTAGTGTCGCCTGTCGTACATGACGGTCTGGTGTCACCTGGATTTCTTGATAGTCTGATGTCACCTGGCGTACATGATAGTCTGATGTAACCTGGTGTACATGATAGTCTGGTGTCACCTGGCGTTCTTGATAGTCTGATGTCACCTGGCGTACATGATAGTCTGATGTCCCTGGCGTTCTTGATAGTCTGATGTTATCTGGCGTACATGATAGTCTGATGTAACCTGGCGTACATGATAGTCTGGTGTTATCTGGCGTACATGATAGTCTGGTGTCACCTGGCGTTCTTGATAGTCTGGTGTCATCTGGCGTTCTTGATAGTCTGTTGTCACCTGGCGTACATGATAGTCTGGTTATAATAGTATGTATTATAGAAGTATGCTCATGGCTAGGGGTTATAAGCAAGTTTGGTATTTAGGAAATAATTATTAGAGTGAGTACCCTTGTTAAAAGGAAGTGTGGTTGAGACCATTGAGTGGTGGTCTTGGGAGAAGTGTGCAGCATGGTGAAAACTGAGTGGTAGGGATGGTATAAAAACCACTCACGATTTAGTAAAAGAGGAGAGCCTTACTTGTTTGTGTGTAGGAGGGGAGCCTTACTTGTTTTGTGGTAGCAGGAGCTTTATTTGTTTGTGATGTAGGAAGAATTTTAGTAGTTTTGTTGTAGATTGGAATCTCGTTTAGAAAGTTTCTAGCAGTGGCAATTTGTTGGTAGTGAGATGGAAGAATTAGTTTTTTTCCCTGTGTTGGCTGAGGTTGTTTTGGTAATGTTGTAAGTATGATTTTATGTGTATAGATCATTGTAAGGTTTTTGCCCATATGGCGTAGAGTTCTCTCACGCCGGGCACTGTTAATGTAATTCTTGTTCAGCCTGATGGCTACGTTTACATCATCATGATTTCACCCCTCATTTTGGTCCATTAATAAATGTGTGTTGTCTGAAGATATAACTACACCAATTGGCTTTGTTGGAATTATCATTGTTGACCAGTTTGTTTTGGTTGGAAGGCTGCCAAGTTATGTTTAAGTTGTTGTATCTGTATTATTCTGTGGAGTTGGAAGCCTGGGTATCTTGTTGTATTTTCTCAGTGTATAATATAGAAAATTAGGTGGTTTTAGAACACCAACAAGAAGAAGAAATTTATAAGTTCAAACTGTACTCCACAAGTAGAGTTAATCAAACCAGTAGAAAACCATTTTAGTTGGTGCATAAGAAGAAAGTTCTAAGAAGAAACTGTTTTAGTTCGGCGCAACGCTACTTTAGTTGGCGCCAGATAGAGAAAACTGTTACATGGTGTCATCTAGCGTTTTTCATAGTCTGGTGTCATCTAGCGTTTTTCATAGTCTGGTGTCATCTAGCGTTTTTCATAGTCTGGTGTCATCTAGCGTTTTTCATAGTCTGGTGTCACCTGGCGTTCTTGATAGTCTGGTGTCACCTGGCGTTCTTGATAGTCTGGTGTCACCTGGCGTTCTTGATAGTCTGGTGTCACCTGGCGTTCTTGATAGTCTCGTGTCACCTGGCGTTCTTGATAGTCTGGTGTCACCTGGCGTTCTTGATAGTCTGGTGTCACCTGGCGTTCTTGATAGTCTGGTGTCACCTGGCGTTCTTGATAGTCTGGTGTCACCTGGCGTTCTTGATAGTCTCGTGTCACCTGGCGTTCTTGATAGTCTGGTTTCACCTTGCGTACATGATAGTCTGGTGTCACCTGGCGTACATGATAGTCTGATGTCACCTGGCGTACATGATAGTCTGATGTCACCTGGCGTACATGATAGTCTGGTGTCACCTGGCGTACATGATAGTCTGGTCTCACCTGGCGTTCTTGATAGTCTGGTGTCATCTGGCGTACATGATAGTCTGATGTCACCTGGCGTTCTTGATAGTCTGGTGTCACCTGGCGTACATGATAGTCTGGTGTCACCTGGCGTACATGATAGTCTGATGTCACCTGGCGTACATGATAGTCTGGTGTCACCTGGCGTACATGATAGTCTGGTCTCACCTGACGTTCTTGATAGTCTGGTGTCACCTGGCGTACATGATAGTCTGGTGTCATCTGGCGTTCTTGATAGTCTGGTGTCACCTAGCTTACATGATAGTCTGATGTCACCTGGCGTACATGATAGTCTGGTGTCACCTGGCGTTCTTGATGGTCTGATGTCACCTGGCGTATATGATAGTCTGATGTCACCTGGCGTTCTTGATAGTCTGGTGTCATCTGGCGTACATTACGGTCTGGTGCCACCTGGATTATATGACTAACCATGCTAGGCCAAAGACTGCTCCATTAGAGCATCCCTTTACGCCGCTACGCTTATTCATAGAGTTGTGAAGTATTTTCTCCACAAGGGACTGACAGTACTGCGGTGATTTCCCTTTGTTTGTGTACGGCTTTTCTCGGCTAGTTTTCTCTAAAGCATTTTCCTAATGTGAGCGACAAAGCACATAAGGAGCGTCTGATATAACTTATCCCAGGGTACGATCTTGATCTCCACGGACCTGCTGCTACTTAAAATGTTATAAACGGGACATATTTGTATAAAATGTACAGTTATTACTATTTTTTCTGTAAGAAAGTTATGAGCGTGAGTATAGTTAAAATGTTACAAAGACCCCCCCTTCACGTGTAAATGACGGGGACTGTAAACCTGCTCCTAGAGTTCTCCTGTCCAGGTAATCTCTTTCTTTAACACAAGTCACAGCCATATAACTGTGCAAATATTATCAGAGTTATCAGGAACCAGTTTACTTTCTTTTTTTTTTTATAAAATAAGGAAATTGTATTCTTACCAAGTGTGTGAGTTTGTGAGTGAGTGAGTGAGAGAGAGAGAGAGAGAGAGAGAAATACTGTAAACTGATTGGGATAAAGGTAAATGAAAGTAAGTGGTTCAGTTTTATAAGATAAAAAGAGGAAGAATGGAGGAGAAATTGCAGTAGGACATAACAAGAAGAGATCAAAGTAATGAGAAATATCCAATATTTTGGCACTGCAGCTATGTCAGTTACAACAACCGACAAACAAGTAGTTAACTTGCTCTCTGCATGAAAGCAGGACAAAGAAGCGATAGCTTGGCTATTTACAACGAGCAAAGAGGGACATAATAATAAAAAGTATACTATAAGAGGCCAGGAGTGAAAGGCAATCAGATGAAAAATGAGGACCTAGTTTAATTAAACTTCAGTGCCCATGAAACAGATGAGAAAATATAAGAGAGAAATAGGAATATAGGACAGAAATTAGACATTCTTATTTAGGAACAAACTGTTCTTGTGTAAAAGTATATAAAGATAATATTGCATTAAAGCAATAATAACAAATAATTCGCTTCATTAAAAAATGCAAGGGATAATTGTATTCAGTGAAAGAACCTACAGCTGAATCGTTTTGTCTTATGCCTTATTCATACAAAAATATACGGGATGAAGAATAGTTGCCTACCGTGAGTCACACCCAACCTGACACTATGCTTCTGTTCCAACACATTCACAACTTCGACTACTTAGATCATCTTGCCGTAAATTCTTGGGAGGTCAACAACAACAACACCAACAAAACATGCTTGGAAACCGTGTGTATAGGGATATTGATTCTCCTGTTTGTTAATATTTTCTTAATATATCTTTAAAAAGTGCCTTTACATTTCATGTCCGTGGATTTAATTTATTTATTATTATCAGCTATTGTTGTTCCTAGGTTACTGAATTAATTAATTTATCATTATCAGTTAAACGTTATGATAATATAGAGAAGACCGTTTTGGAAGGGTACATAATGGGAAAAAGAAAGAGAAGAAGACTAAGGCAAAGATGGCTGCAAGACATCGTTGATGATCTGCAAATGGATGCATCAGCAGCAGGCCAACTAGCTCACAACCAAGAGGCCTTCAGGAGTGCTTTTAGGGAGGCAAAGTTCCGCAAGGACATGCAAATGAATGAATGAATGAAATGAATTATTATCAGCCATTGTTGTTCCTATGTTACTGAATTAATTAATTTATTATTATCAGCTATTGTTGTTCCGAAAGAAAATAGAAGAAGAAGTCAGTATGGTCCAAGCTGGTTTCAGGCAAGGAATAGGATCAAGAGATCATATATTCAATATAAGATTTAGCCTTTATAGACTACTCAACATCCCCAACCCAGCGAGTCACATATGGCGGATGGTGAAAGTCCTCCAGATATGGAGGATCCCTGTGAATAAGGAGTTGTCCAAATAAGCAGGCGCGGACCAACTGGCGGTAGACTCAGAGAGCGAGGTGGGGTAGTAGGTGGCTCTACTACTCCTATAAAGTGTCTCAGGTGCTCATTGAAGGGAATACCAGGCCGGTCAGAGGCGCTTTAAAACCTCTCGCTCCCGCTGCCTTGCGGGTAGGACAGGGAGTCCAAAGGCTAACGGAGAGTCCGTACACAAACCGACAGAAGGCAACGGTAAACCACTGTTGTAGTTCCAAAGAATAGTTATGCTTGAACAGAATAATCGACTCATCATGAACGACGTTAATGGATGTTCCTCTGGAACAGCCTCGTCCGGTAGGGCAGCTCACGAGCCACAGGTGAGGCCTGATCGTCATCAAGCTACTGGTGGCAAAACTAACAAGTTCAAAATAGCAACATGGAATGTTAGAACTTTATTCCAGGCTGGAAAATTAGAAAATGTAAAGATGGAAATGGAAAGGATGAAGATCAACATATTAGGAATGAGTGAAGTTAGATGGACAGGTGCAGGGAAGATAAACTCAGATAAATATACAATAATATATTCAGGAAGTGAGAAACATGAACGAGGAGTAGGAATTATATTTGATGAACAAACGGCAAGGACAATTGTAGGATATTTGAACATCTCGGACAGAGGCCTGCTAACCCAACTGAAAGGACAACCAATAAACATAAATATTATAAAAGTGTACTTTCCATCATCTGAATGTTCTGAAGAAGATGTACAGATATTTTATAATGACATAGAGACAGCACTAAAACACACAAAGTCACATGAAGTTACTATAGTCATGGGAGATTTTAATACCAAAGTTGGTAAAGGAAGAACTTCAGACATCGTTGGTGACTATGGACTGAGGGAGAGGAATGACAGAGGTTATAAATTAATTGAATGGGCAAGAATACACAGTATAGCTGTAGGAAACACCTGGTTTAAACAACATCCTCGAAGACTGGCAACGTGGTGCAGCCCAGACAAAAAGACTTTTAACCAGATAGACTACATATTAATCAACAAACGATTCCGCAATGCATTACTGACAACAAAAACCATGCCAGGAGTTGATTGCAATAATGACCATGATCCACTCTGTGGAAAAGTTAGAATAAAACTAAAGAAAGCAGGCAGAAAAGTGAGAAACATCAAACTGAATACAGAACTTCTTAAAAATGACCAAGAACTGCGAGAACAATATAAAGTTATTATATCAAATAGATACAATGCAATAGCAAAGATAAATAGTATAGACGAACAATGGGAAATGTTAAGAGATTCTATCCACCAAACTGTTAAGGAGACAATACCACCAAAAAAAAGAAGCCTCTAAAAATAAATGGATGACAGATGACATCTTAGGACTGATGGACAAGAGGAGGAGGAGTAAATATAACCAAGAAAAATATAGCAAGATAAATAAAGAAATAAGACGCAAATATAGATAAGCAAAGGATGTTTGGAGAAAGGAACAGTGCAGACAAATAGAGGACTCTCATAAAAAAGACAAGAAAAATATACACAAACAAATTAGTGAACTCGCAGGCAGGAAAACAAAATATACAACAGGATACCTGAAATCGAAAGAAGGTAAAATGTTAACGGGAAAAGAAGACATTGTGGACAGGTGGACAGAGTACATCAGTGAGCTATATGAAGGAGAAAGACCAGAACTAATAACAGATACTGAAAACTGTGTTGGACCACCATTACTTGAAGATGAAATTATAGATGCCATCAAACACATGAAGAAAGGAAAAGCGACTGGGCTTGATAATATAACAATAGAAGAAATAGAGGCACTAGAGGAGACAGGAATAAAAATAATAACCAAGTTACTGAATGACATTTACAACAGTGGTTATATTCCCAGTGACCTGATTAAATCCACGTTTATAGCACTACCAAAGAAACCAGGTGCAAAGGAATGTGACGACCACTGGACTATCAGCCTCTCATGTCACATAACGAAGCTACGTCTGAGAATAATTATGAGAAGACCAAGGAAAAAGATAAAAATCTAAATAGCAGATGAACAGTTCGGATTTGCTGAAGGAAAGGGAACATACAATGCCATTTATGCTTTACGAACACTAACAGAAAGAGCTTTAGAAGTACAGAAAGATCTCTACTTATGCTTCATTGATTATACCAAGGCATTTGACAAGGTGAAACATAATGAAATTATTAAAATGCTTGAAGACATCAATATAGACGGCAAAGACCTGAGGATTGTAAAACATCTATACTGGCAGCAAGAAGCAGCAGTTCGAGTTGAAAATAGAATTGGAAAATATCAACCTATACCCCCTGGGAACAACTGTGTTAAGAGCACACTTATCTTAACATAGTGTTTGTGAGACAGGGAACATAGATCTGTTTGCTTCAAATCTCTGACCTACCTCTGTAGCCCAGAAACTTGTAGCAATCAACACTAATTGTAATTGTTATTTTTGTAAAATGTAATGTCAGGTTGGTGGACGGATGGGGACATGGAGATCTCTGGCGGGGATGGGGGAAGTCTGGTGTGAAACCAATGAATCCAGGACGTGACAAGCCTATAGGTCTTTACAACAATGGCTATCAGAATGATGTAAGCAAAACAGAGCCAGCAGACTGTAGGTGGCAGGGAATGGATATCGTTGAAGCACTCATCAGATTCCTCATCTCAGAGTCAGAGTGTCTTTGTGGAATTGTCTCCAAACCATCTGACATGGAGAATGGACTTACATACAGCCACCAGAGGCTGGAAAACAAAGTTTTGGCCAGGCCAGCCACACTGTCTTCATGGCAGTCCGAGCAAGACCACAGTCTGCCCTAGCAAGGAAAGGTGCTGAAGTCGGAGTTACCCAGCCAAAAGGCGCATCGCAAAAATCAGGGTAACACGCATTATCACTAATAAAATGCGACCGAAGAAGAAGAAGAAGATCAGCCTATAAAACAAGGGGTGCGACAAGGATGTGTACTATCTCCAAACATTTTTTCTCTATATAGCGAGAATATTCTAAGGACAATCATAACAGAACCAGGTATAAAAATTGGAGTATACAATATTAACAACCTTCGGTATGCTGACGACACAGTACTGATAGCTGAAAACCAACAAGACCTGCAAAATCTCTTGGATAAAGTCGCCAAAGAAAGTGAACAGAAAGGCCTTACTTTGAACATCAAAAAGACAGAGACTATGGTTATATCTAAGAAACAGAATCCATCAGCATGCAGTATTAAATTAAACGGAACTATTCTAAAGCAGGTGCAGAAATTCAAATACCTTGGAGCAGTAATAACTTCAGATGTGAAATGCAGAACAGAAATTAGGAACAGAATAGGCCAAGCAAAGACTGCATTTCAGAGAATGAGAAACATATTAGCTAACACATCTTTATCAATGAATGTTAGAAAACGAGTCATAAAATGCTATATTGAACCTATCATGTTATATGGAAGTGAATCATGAAAAATTGGCAAGTCTGCAGAAAAATCATTGGAAGCAGCAGAAATATGGTTTATTAGAAGAATGTTGCGAATACCCTGGACAGCAAAAATAACTAAGGAAGAATGTATGAGAATAGCTGGAGAGACAAAAAACAGAATGTATGAGAATAGCTGGAGAGACAAAAAACCTTGTCAAAAAGATAAGAGAGAGACAATGTACTTTCATAGGACATGCAATGGGAAGATGGGGCATTGAAAATATTATAACAACAGGAAAAATAGAAGCAAGAAGATCAAGAGGAAGACCAAGAGAAATGATACTGAACAGTCTGACAGGATGGTGTGAGAGGAGATCACCAACTGAACTGATGGCCTGCATGAAGGATCAGGTACTCTGGAGAAGCATAATAGCCAACGCCAGTCGGCACGGCACCTGATGATGATGGTGATGATGATGATGATGATGATGATGATGAGACTACTTAAAGGCAGTTGAGTGTGTACAACACCAGAAACTTTGGGAAATAATGGAACAAATGGGATTTCCAAGACATTTAATACAATTAACATCACTGCTGTATCTAGACCAACAAGCAGCAGTAAGAATAAATGGTGAAACAACAACTTGATTTGATATAAAACAAGGAGTCCGTCAGGGGTGCATACTGTCACCTTACTTATTTAACTTGTATACTGAAAATATAATGAGGAATGTTAGAGAAGATGTAGACAACGAATATTACGATGTCATAACAATTGGAAGTTATGAAATACCAGAGATTAGATATGCTGATGACACAGTTTTACTGTCCACAGCACAGAAAGGAATGGAAAAACTAATTATGTCAGTCCGTAAGAACAGCGAAGAGCAAAACCTCTATCTTAATGCAAAGAAAACTAAATTGATAACAACTGTCAAAACAAACAAGGCAGCTGAAATATGTATCAATGAGGAAAAACTGGAAGAAGTGGAGAGCTTTGAATATCTTGGATCACTACTAACTAGTAATGGAGATACAATGAGGAAATTAAAAGGAGGACATCTATCACTCTTCAGAAAGTAAAACAACTAAAGAATCTGTGGATAGGAACAGACAGAACTACAAAAATAAGATTTCTAAGGGCATGCCTCTTTTTCATCGCAACATATGCTGTTAAACCTGGACAGTTAACAAAATAGCTTCAAAACGCATAAATGCCTTTGAATATAAATGCTACAGAAGAGTTCTTCAAATATCATGGACACAAAAAAGAACAAATATATCCATACTACAAGAACTTAATATTGGAGAAGGCTGGCTAGTAAAGAGGATTAAAGAGAGAAAACTTAAATATTTTGGACACATTAAACGTCATGATAAGCTAGAGAAGACGATCTTGGAAGGGTACATAATGGGAAAAAGAAAGAGAATAAGACCAAGGCGAAGATGGCTGCAAGACATCGTTGATGATCTGCAAATGGATGCATCAGGGACATGCAAATGAATGAATGAATGAATTGTTGTTCCTAGGTTACTGAATTAATTTACTTGTGTCAGTGCCTTCCTGTTTGCACAGATATTACACTTTGGTGTACTTGCTTTGATACTGCCAGTTTTTCTGTCTTGTTGCTGTGTAGCTCAGTCTGTTTAAAATAACTTTGTTTATTTTTTTTTTTTTTTGCAAATTGATATCACCTTCTGATATAAGAACAGTTTCAACCTCCTGTCTCAGACTACAAATATTGATGTCTCATATTTAAGAAATTCCTTTCACATTTACAATGTTCTCAAGAATTTGCTGGACGGACTAAAATGAATGAGAGACTGAGAATGGACAAGAGCGACATTGCTAAAGCCATATTTGATAGACCGGGAAAATGAAGAGCGAGAATGGAAGAAAAATGTAATTGTGAAGCGATTGTTGGATTTAGGAATTGTTCAAGTCTTGCCCACACATTGTACTGTGCTAGTATATGTGTGTGTTGTGCTGTGCTGTGCTAGTATGTGTGTGTTATGCAGTGCTGTGCTAGTATATGTGTGTGTTGTACTGTGCTAGTATGTGTGTGTGTTGTGCTGTGCTAGTATTTGTGTGTGTTGTGCTGTGCTAGTATGTGTGTGTTGTGTTGTGCTAGTATGTGTGTTTTGTGCTTTGCTGTGTTACTGTGTGTGTGTTGTGATATGCTAGTAAGTGTGTGTTATGCTGTGCTGTGCTAGTATGTGTGTGCTGTGCTGTGCTAGTATGTGTATGTGTTCTGGTGTGCTAGTATGTGTGTGTTGTGCTGTGCTTGTATGTGTGTTGTGTTGTGCTGTGCTAGTATGTGTTTGTTCTTCTGTGCATTGCTAGTATATGTGTGTAGTACTGTACTGTGCTAGTATGTATGTGTTGTTCTGTCCTGTGCTAGTATGTATGTGTGGTTTTCTGTGTTGTGCTAGTATGTGTGTGTGTATTATGCTGTGCTATGCTAGTATGTGTGTGTTGTTCTGTGCTGTGCTAGTATGTGTGTGTTTTTCTGTGCTGTCCTAGTATGTGTGTGTGTATTATGCTGTGCTATGCTAGTATGTGTGTGTTGTTCTGTGCTATGCTAATATGTGTGTGTTGTTCTGTGCTGTACTAGTATGTGTTTGTTTTTCTGTACTAATATGTGTGTGTTGTTCTGTGCTGTGCTAGTATGTGTGTGTTGTTCTGTGCTGTGCTAGTATGTGTGTGTTGTACTGTACTTTGCTAGTGTGTGTGTGTTTTTGTGTGCTGTACTAGTATGTTTTTGTTTTGATGTGCTAATATGTGTGTGTTGTTCTGTACTGTGCTAGTATGTGTGTATTGTACTGTACTGTGCTAGTATGTGTGTATTGTACTGTACTGTGCTAGTATGTGTGTGTTGTTCTGTGCTATACTAGTATGTGTGCGTTGTGCTGTGCTGTGTTAGTGTGTGTGTGCTGTGCTGTGCTATGCTAGTATGTTTGTGTTGTGCTGTGCTGTGCTAGTATGTGTGTGTGTTGTGCTGTTCTAGCATGTGTGTGTTGTTCTGTGCTGTGCTAGTATGTATGCGTTCTACTGTACTGTGCTAGTATGTGTATGTTGTTCTGTGCTCTGCTAGTACGTGTGTATTGTTCTGTCCTGTGCTTGTATGTATTTGTTTTGCTGTGCTAGTATGTGTGTGTTGTTCTGTTCTGTGCTAGTATGTGTGTGTTGCTCTGTGCTATGCTAGTATGTGTGTGTTGTACTGTGCTGTGCTAGTATGTGTGTGTGCTGTGCTGCGCTAGTTTGTGTGCTGTGCTGTGCTGTGCTAGTATGTGTGTGTGTTGCAACTAACTGACTTGAAGTAATGAATCTGTATTCTCCATTCACTGCGTTCCATAACGTCACTATTTACTGAGCAGATTTACTTGACTCCTACACACGTGACACAATAGACATGATAAACACCATGTAACAAACAAAAACCCAGGTCAAACAACAACTACAAGTACATACACGAACATGACTAATTTACATAAGTACTACTCAGCTCAACACCACAGTTGGTACACTCAACACCACAGTTGGTACACTCAACACCACAGTTGGCACACTCAACACCACAGTTGGTACACTCAACACCACAGTTGGTACACTCAACACCACAGTTGGTACACTCAACACCACAGTTGGCACACTCAACACCACAGTTGGTACACTCAACACCACAGTTGGTACACTCAACACCACAGTTGGTACACTCAACACCACAGTTGGCACACTCAACACCACACTCAACATGAAGCTAAAGAGTACATGATTCTGCAGTTACAAGGGTCAACAAAAGTTTAATGATAAATCCCCATTTATAAATGAGTGCTGTAGATGGATGTGAACTTTAAACTGATGAGACATTTCTCATGAGTACAGAAAAACAGTCCGGGAAAATCACACTATCACACAACGAAAAAAACATGCTAACTACATATAAACTGAAACTCCAACATACCTTGCTCACAATGAATCTATACTCGTCCAAAAGGAACAATTCAAACACGCAACTATATAATCACTCGTGACAATTGTTCTAAAAAGGACAAATCCATTTATGAAAACTACATACTAACTCAACTACACATTTGTCCTAACAAGGACAACCAACCAAAAACTACATCATGAATCCAGAATCCTTTCAAACATCCAGAGCGAAGGTATACAAACTGTCTCTACAACATTTCGAACAGAACTCAACTTTTCATGCATCTAGGCACTCAGATCTATGGCTGAGCTCTGCAGTCGGAACACGGATAACTCCCCCCACCCCACCCCCAATCCATACCCCCGTGCTCGCTTAAACAGGTGAGTTGTGATCAACAATCTTTTGTCTTTTGACCACAACAACATGGTGTCAATCCCACATTCTGCAACATAATAAACATTCTGTCACAGAATAATTAAGGTTGCTGGTAGAAAATCTGAACTGTGTAGCAGAAAATGAATTGTAAAGAAGCAACACTTGATGGGAACTATAAAGAACCAACACTTGACGGGAACTATAAAGAAGCAACACTTGATGGGAACTGTAAAGAACCAACACTTGATGGGAACTATAAAGAAGCAACACTTGATGGGAACTGTAAAGAAGCAACACTTGATGGGAACTATAAAGAACCAACACTCGATGGGAACTGTCAGCAAACAAACTCTTGGATGGAGGCTGCGGCGAGCGGCGGGGGCATGTATGGGACTGACCTGAATGCAGTGTCGCCGGCGTCTGATTTTGAACGTTTGAAACTTTGAATCAAGAATTTTTCAGTGTCCTTTGTCTTCCACCTTGTTTTTAAGTTCTCATAACTGATCTATTGTTATCGTTTACTGCTATTTGATTCCTGCAAGTATTCTTCATAATTGTAATTTCCTTGTTAACTAATTGCAACAATAACAAAAAAGGCACGTCTTTGGCCTTTTACTCTAAGTTCACTGCATGATCAGTGGCAGAGTATACATTAGGCTCAACACGTTTAAGCTCAGTGTAACAGTAATGTAAGCGGTCAAAGGTAAGTAACTGTTAAAGATGAAAGAAGAAAAGGCACGGACAGATTTGAAGCCCTTGGATTTATTTGTTATTATTTTCCATTATCACCTGTCACAGGTGAGAACTAGTCAAGAGATTTTTCTTTGTGACAGAGATTTGTACTCGTTAAGAGAAAATCGTACCGGTTATGAGTGAGATTAAGAGAGTATAATCTTGAGTGAGCCTGAGAGTCTAGAGGAGAATCTTGAGTGAGATTGAGAGTCTAGAGGAGAATCTTGAGTGAGCCTGAGAGTCTAGAGGAGAATCTTGAGTGAGCCTGAGAGTCTAGAGGAGAATCTTGAGTGAGCCTGAGAGTCTAGAGGAGAATCTTGAGTGAGATTGAGAGTCTAGAGGAGAATCTTGAGTGAGCCTGAGAGTCTAGAGGAGAATCTTGAGAGAGATTGAGAGTCTAGAGGAGAATCTTGAGTGAGACTGAGAGTCTAGAGGAGAATCTTGAGTGAGACTGAGAGTCTAGAGGAGAATCTTGAGAGAGACTGAGAGTCTAGAGGAGAATCTTGAGTGAGATTGAGTCTAGAGGAGAATCTTGAGTGAGATTGAGAGTCTAGAGGAGAATCTTGAGTGAGATTGAGAGTCTAGATGAGATTCTTGAGTGAGATTGAGAGTCTAGAGGAGAATCTTGAGTGAGATTGAGAGATTTTGAGCGATACTGTAAAGGCGTATGCCTCGTTGACAGCGGGCTGACGTGCCACACGGCACCAGCTCAATCAGTACTTCTTTTCTTCTGTGAACAAGGTGAACTGTGCTGCTAGTTATTGTCAAGGCTCTAATGGAGTGAACTGATATATTTAGAACCACACTTCAAGAATTTAGATACTTAAGCTTGATCTGTAATAGATTCCTCTACAAGTTTGTTTCTTTGTTACACACATAGAAAAGGCTGATACCCAGACTCTCAACTCTACCACTAGACAATAGCAACAATGGAGAATGACAACAGAACCAACACATAACAATGTTGGGTCATTCAATAAGGGGTAGATGTACTAATAGACAAATGTTATTCCAATTTTCGATAACTTCTTATTGGAATGCCTGATATAGGACTCAGACAACAACTGATGATTTACTGGTTTGTCCAGTTCTTTAAGAGATTTTAAAATGTAGAATAATTTTTGTATAAAATGACCTGAAAAAAGTTTTAACTGAAATTAGCACAATGATAATTTCACAATTGTTAACATATTAGATCTGTACTCTGGCATTCTAGTATCGTATGTTGCATGTCTAAGAAATGTCAAGTTAGAAAATATAAAAAATAACTGGAAAAACACTGGGGATAAGAGCTAGAGGAAGACAATGACAGAGGAAGGAGATATTGGATAGCATTCTTGTGTGACATGTCAATAACATATCCAGTAACATTGCTGAGTATTGCAGATATGACAAAATGGCCCAAATCTCCGTGACCTCTGACACTTGAACTTAGTGTACTGAAGATAAATGTAATAGTTATATATGCCAGTACTGAATGCTAACACGAGTTTTGGATATTGCTTGTTTCTATATGGGCCAGGTCTTGTCATTGACACCAAAAAGAACATTCGTGTGTTTCTGTACATGGTACTACACAATACAGTTCATCATCATTATGTGCCAGTTATTCTAAGAAGTTAGATGGATAGATTAATTCTTTTACAGTTTAAATACATTCTCTTAGAAAATGGATACTGTAATATTTGTTTTCTTAATTTAACACAACAACTGAGAAACACTTAAATGTCTTTGAATGTAAAAGATATAAAAGAGTCCTTCAAATATCGTGGACACAAAAGAGAACAAATATATCCATACTTATCTTATCTTATATCTTATATCCTTCCCGTGACGTTAAACGTCACATAGGGCTCGCAAAGTAGTTCGCCAATTTTTCCTGTCTTCGGCGATTCTTTCAACCTCATCAAAGGATTTTATGCCTGTTAATTTGGCCTCTCTTAACAATGTCCTCTTCAGAGTTTCACGCGGTCTGCCTCTTTTTCTTTGGCCTGTTGTGTTCCACTTGATAGCTTGTTTTGGGATTCTCTGATCATTTCTTCTCATCAAGTAACCAACATATGTCCATCTCAAAACTGAGTCTGACTTCTTTTCTATTTCTTTATTTGTTTTCCAGCTTTGGCATGCATAAATGAGGATGGATATTACATTTGAATTGAATAGTCTTAATTTGGTTATAACTTTTGAATTCCATATGTTCTCAAGATTCTTGAAGATTGATGCTGCTTTTGCAATTATGATCCTAACTTCCTTTCTAGTGTCACCATCCTGGTCTATGTAGCTGCCAAGGTATGCAAATTGATTGACTTCTTCAATATCTGTCCTTTCTATGTGTATTTTTCCATTTTGATTAAGGGGAATTTTCATTATTTTTGTTTTGTCCTTGTTAATTTCAAGTCTTATTTTGCTGGCCATACTAAAAGAACTTAATATTGAAGATGGTTTGTTAGTAAAGAATATTAAACAGAAAAAACTTAAATATTTTGGACATATTAAACATCATCATAATTTAAAGAAGACAGTCTTGGAAAGGTACATCGGGAAAAAGAAAGTGAGGAAGACCAAGGCGAAGATGGTTGCAAGTCGTCGTTGATGATCTATATGTCCTCATTTATTGGACATAAGAAGATTTAAGAAGATATAAGAAGTTAGAAGTCGAATTGCAAAAGCAGTATTGACTTTCAAGAATCTTGAGAACATATGGCATTCAAAAGTTATAATCACAAAAACTAAGTTAATATTATTCAATTCAAATGTAATATCCACCCTCATTTATGCATGCGAAATCTGGAAAACAGCTAAAGAAACAGACAACAAATTAAACTCTTTTGAAAATAAATGCCTAAGGAAAATATTCAGTTTAAAGTGGAACGAATTCAAGAACAACGCAGAGATAAGAAAGATGAACAAATAACAACCTGTCTCATGGGTGATCAGAAAAAGAAGATGGACATATGTCGGTCATGTGATGAGAAGAAACAGCGAGAAAATCACCAAACAAGCTATCAAGTGGAACACACAAGGCCGAAGAAAGAGAGGCCGACCAGGTGAAACTCTAACGAGGACATTGTTAAGAGAGGCCGGTATAGTTGGCATGACATCCCTTGATGAGGTTGAAAAGCTCGCCGAAAACAGGAAAAGTTAGCAAGCTACTATGCGAGCCCTATGTGACAGTTAGCGAGAGGGAAGTGAAGATGTATGGAGAAGATTTAGAACAGTGTCCATGTGATTGACAGAGTGAGTGCTAAATGCTGAGCAAGTCAAAGAGTAACTTTGCCTTGAATGCATAGGGCAAAAGTCGCGATATAAGCGTGCAACATGAGAAGCCAGTGGGACAAGTTGTAGTATAAAACCACTCAGATTTTAACAAAGAAATGAAGACAAGAAAAGCAAAGGAGAGATATGGAAGTACGTTAGATTTAGCATGAACAAGTTTGTCCACACTTGGTCGTGTGTTAGAGAAATGATTAGGATGTAGATTAGTGTCCATTGTTCGACGGTTTTATTGTCTTCGTTTAGGACAAGAGTTTAGCAGTTGTTGCAGGATGCAATTTTGTTAGGGTCTTGATCGTCTCAGTAGACACTGATTTTTTCAGGAATGATGTGTGTGTTGTCTGGGAATGATTTTGCTGCCTTTGTAAGTTGAGTTTTGGATCTGAATCTTGCTTCTCGGTGGCGGAATTGTCTCCGTCTCTATCTGTTGTAGTTTGTGCTTTTTCACTGTTTTTTTAATTGAATAACTTCACACCTCATCTCATTGGGTCGTCAGCATCTTTCCATCATTAAAGATGTTGTTCTTGTGTAAAACAGATAAATATCGACACTTACTCATGAAAAATCATCGTGATATCTGTCAGTGTGGTAGGTTGATTGATTGTCGGCATGTCAGTAAAGTTGGCCAGTGATGTTATTGTAAAGTCTTGTTTATTCCTGGGTGTCAGTTACTATGCGTTTAGTGAAGTAACGCTTTATTGTAGTAGCTATAGAATAAGACCACAGTCATGCACATTTTTCAAAATCATTAGTGTCAACCAGGCATACATCACACAACTGGTCAAATTAACTACAATGCTCTTCAATAGGCATTCTGTATCATATCTTGTATTAATTTCTTGGTACCAATTATTCTGCTTTAGATCTGCGAATGGATGCATCAGCAGCAGGGCATCTTGCTTACAACCGAGAGGCCATCAGGAGAGCTTTTTTAGAGAGGCAAAGTTTCGCAAGGAACATGCAAATGATCGACCGACTAAATATCATTTGTTTGCTATTTTTTATTACATAACTGTTGTGAAAATTTAAATATTACGCTTCAAATCACTGTCCAGTAAAAAAGAAAAAAAAAACTTCTATTGTGAGGGATTATTTGAGTGAATGTCCAACAGAAAATGGTTTAATTGAGACAGTTGTTGGACTTTGTGAGATGACACGAATTCTAATCTTGGAGATGCTCAAAGGAAATATTAAAAAACAATGTTGTCACCAAACTGCAGAGAAACTTTGGGAATAGTAGATAGAGATTTGGGGTGTAAGCCAGATCTTTCACAAAATTGTTGTAGCGGCTGCTGAAGTGTTTCCCGTTGATGTAGAGATGACCATCTTCAAAATGTACTTCAAATATTACACAGTCGGTGGGTAACTTCACCAAAACCAACCATTCATCTCCTACATCTGAGAATGAAGTTCTGATACAAAAGTAAAAGATAAAAAAAACTCCGCTAACTACAAGAATTACAGAAATACGCTGTTATGAAACTTTACTTTGGAAGCCTTATGCCTTAATAAATTGCATTGAAATGTGTTTTTGGTACTTTAACTAAATATCTACCAACATAGAATATGAAAAACTAATGTGACTTAAGAAAGCCAATGCCATTCACACCTTTTAATCACAGTTGAGTTCATGAATGTTTTTCACTTTTGTTGTTCAAAACAAATTATCCACAGCAAGTCAGGGAATCAAAAATATTTGTGCACACAAAGTGTCTGAATTTCACCAAAGCAATTCATTGTCCAGAATCGACGGCAGTTTCTTTCTTTGGTCCACTGTGCTTCTACAAGTGAAAAGAATCTTTTACCGAAGCTTTGTGAGCTAGTAACGTGGAAAAAAAGAACTAAGCTGTCTACCGAATTATAAATTTAACTCTACCAGCGGGTTAGTGGATGAAACGTGCAGTCTTTGGGAATATGAACAAAGCGAGGAGTTCACAAAACGTAAGCACAGAGTATTTTTACCTCCAGACAAGAGGACATGTACACAAAAATGAAGACTTATAAGAATTATGCTCTTCTTATAAAATGCCAAGATAACCCGCTGGATAACGCGTTATAAGGAACATGTTTTAATAAAAACCGAAATATTGAGTTTTAATGCACCTATAAAACTTTATAATAATTTTATAATTAATTGTATCTATTTATTACTTATTTATTGTACACACATAACATTATTAGCGACCATTTTATCTTGATTTCCCCTCCCTACCTCGTCTCAACAACTGTCAAAGTTTTTCAGCTCCTCCCACCTCCCCCTTTATGTTGACGCAGTTAACGCCCGTGGATGCTTATCAAGTCCTCCACTGTGCATGAGGCTGCATATCTTCACAAAGTTTACTGAAAGATTCTTCATTACTAAAACTGCTGCAGTCAAGTTACTGTTCTAATGTTAAATAGTTGACCAGGTGTGCCTAGAACTGTCATGTTATAGTTCGCTCGTGACAGAAATATTTTTGGTTGAGGTAAATTAATCTAAAAATTTATGATCATAATAAAAGAACATAACATTTAGATATATAATAGTATAGTAAAGCTGTAACAAGAGTTTGGAAACACTCATTGTACAGAAGGGTTATCAGTATGTTTAAGTTAGTTTCAATATATTTGTAATATAGTATCATTGATAATGTTAATGAATTCTTTTTGTTCAAATGTTGGGTACTTTTCTTCGTATCCAATGAATGTTTATCATGGTTTTAATTCTTTTTCACTTAGCAGCGTAACAAGATGTTTGTACAGATCAACATATGATCCATATGTGTTGTAGACCGTTATATTACATTATGTGTCGTGCTAGATAGCGCTGGTAGTAACGCTCAGGGGCGGCTCTACCGACAACGCAAGGCGTGTCATTTCAAGGGACAGAGAAACTTGGAAAGTGAGATAAGCTCATAAGAAATAAGAAAGATAATTGGGAAAAAAAAATTTTCACTTATTACTTATTTTGCTCACAAACTACTGGATCCGTAGCAATGACAGACCAAGAATCAGAGCAGATCTCCACAAGGAAAGGAAATTTAAGGAGCAGAAGAACATGAGAGTTCAGAGGTATCATAAACTAAAGAAAATATAGAGGAACGTTAATTAAGCTAGAGTGGCCTTGGAGCTGGTCGGTACTGCGGTGGTTAGAGTTAATAGGCAATTCAAGTCCAGGTTTAAAAAAGTTAGTTAGTTAGTTAGTTAGTTAGTTAGTTAGTTAGTTAGTTAGTTAGTTAGTTAGTTAGTTAGTTAGTTAGTTAGTTAAAGATATTCTTCATTACTAAAAGGGCTGCAGCCACATTGCTCAGAATTCCTAAGTCCTACCATATCGGATGATTAGACACATATGAAAGGCTTAAATAAATCGACTCACCCCAGACACGACTTGCTCAGACTCTACTGTGACAACAGGAAATTTCGTTTGTTTATCAGTGACAATCCAAGCTGATTTTACAGTCTTCAGTCTTCACAAAATTTCACCACACGCACTCCCAGATACAGCTTTATATAAGTCACAACTTCATTTACTTCACGAATTCATATAATCATCTCTCTTTCTGTCTCTAAACCTTGAGTGCCCAGGGCATATGGGGCTTCTGCAAGGGTTTTCCATAAATGCCTGTCCTTTGCCTTTTTTTACACTCTTGCCCAGGTGAGCCCTCTATTGCTCAACATCCTTTCTGTTGTTCTTCTCCATGTCTCTTTTGGTCTACCCTTACTTCTGTTCCCCTGTGATGTCCATCTTAGTGCTATTTTTAGTAGCGAGTTGTCAGTTATTCGGAGCACATGTCCCAACCATCGCCAGCGTCTTTCCTCAATAATTGCTGTCAGTGGCGTCATCTGCATTTCTGCCAGCAAGATGTTTTCATCTAATAATACCTTCATGTAAGTCACAAATTCATGTAAGTCACAGATTCATATAAGTCACAGATTCATGTAAGTCACAGATTCATGTAAGTCATAGATTCACGTAACTCACAGATTCATGTAAGTCACAGATTCAGATATGTCACAGCTAAGTGCTATTTTTTCATTCTTATTTGTTATATCTCGTACACGATAATTTAGATTTTCTTTTCTTGTATTATTTCTTCGACCAGTTTCTGTAAGATAAAAATGTAACCAAAACGTTACAACTTCGTGCACGCTAATGAATAAATCTATGCTCACATTTTGTTTTACACACTCTATATAAGTAGTGTTCTAGTGTTAAATAATCTTTTTATTGAACAAAAAAATTCTTTTCGAACTGCAGTGCTCTAATGTTGTTTAAATAATACATGTTATTGTTCTAATTATAGACTTTCAAAATAAAAATTTTTAAATAAAAAGATCTTATGCCCCCCCCCCCAAAAAAAATATATGCGAGGGGGTGATTCATAAGTTCTTGGCATAAGGTACAAAATACTTGAAACACACACTTGATATTAGGTGCATTTGTAGATCAGTTTAATGTAAGATTAAACACCACGTATCAAGAAATTAACTGCAGCCAATTTTTTTACAGGCTACTGAAGTGGTAAGGGGTGGCAGAAATTGAGAAAATGGATAAAATTTCTCACTGAGCAGTCATTCACTAGCTCTGCATCAAAGGCTTATCATAGAAAGAGATCCATGAGGGTATGGTAGGGACTCTAGGGGAGAGTGCCCCTTCTTACAGCACAGTGAAGAAATGGGCAGCTCAATTCAAACATGGAAGGGAGAGTCTGGAAGATGATCCCCGTCCAGGAAGACCAAGAACTGTGACCACTGAGGAAACCATCGGCAAAATCCATGACATGATAATGGAGGATCGACGACTAACTGAGCAGTACATTGCTACTGAGTTGGGCATCTCCCAGGAATGTTTTCATGCCATTATTCACAATGATCTTCAAATGACAAAGGTCTCTGTTTGATGGGTCCCAAAACTTCTTGGAGCTGATCACAAACAACAGCGTCTCAACATGTCAAGAGACAGTCTTGGCCATTTTTCTGCAGATCCTGAAAAGTTTCTTCAGTAATTTGTGACTATGGATGAGACTTGCGTTCATCATTTTCAACCAGAAACCAAAGAACAGTCAGAGCAGTGGAAACATCATGGATCTCCACTTCCAAAGACAGTAAGCGTGGTTATGTCTGCAGGCAGAGTGATGGTTTCGATCTTTTGGGATTCAGAAGGTGTGCTAATGGTAGACTGTCTTCAAAAGGGCAGAACGGTCACCGGGGCCTATTACGCTAATCTTGTGAAGCAACTGCAGGTCAAACTGAAGGAAAAGCGTGGAGGGAAATTGACGAGAGGGTGTCATCTTTCATCAAGACAATGCTCCAGTTCACAAGTCGGCCGTGGCAATGGCTGCCATTCATGAATCCGGCTTCCAGCTTCTTAAACATCCTCCTTATTCACCAGATTTGGTCCCTTCGGACTATTACCTGTTTGCCAAACTAAAAAAGGAGCTAAGTTGTCGTAAAATTGCTTTAGATGATGACGTCATTCATGCTATAGACCACTTTCTGCTGGCAGAAGATGCTGACTTTTACAAAGAAGGGATCCGTATCATCCAGGATCGCAGGATTAAGTGCATAAACCTCCAAGAGGACTATGTTGAGAAAAATCAAAAAAAGATGTCCACAAATAATCCCTTGTATCTTATGCCGAGAATTTATCAATCACCCCTCGTATCACGTGCCGAGTATGGCAAAATAAAACTGGAAGAAGTAACGTTTTCGAAGGAATGCACAAATGTCTAAAAACTGAAACAGTTGATGTAATACAAGAGAAATTAAGTGAATATACTGAAACAAATGATTCTGTGTTCAGTGCAAGTACTTCTGGCAGGGATCTTATGAACATCGAAACTACTTATTATAAGAGCGAAAATGTTTTAATCTTTTCCAATACAAAAGTAATGAACTTGACATGGGCACTGATACGCCAAGATGGAAGTCCTTTTTTTAAGTGACGCCAAAACACTGGAGATCGCGACTAAAGGACCAAGAAAGAGAGTAGAAAATACCTTCTTATTTCTGTGCAGTTCTAATGTCCAGAAATTGTCAGTAAATTATTACACTAGGGAACTAAGAAGAACATATTAATCGTTCCTGTTTAGGATAATGTAAAGAAAAAATACTGTGCATCTCTTTTTTGCTGTGAGTTATTTTCTAGCAGTACAATGTCATTGACTTTTGATGACTGTAAGGACTGAAAGATAATGGAGATACAATGAGGGAAAATAAAAAGAGGACATCTATCGCTCTTAAAAGAGTAAAACAACTAAAGAAACTGTTTAGAGGAACTACAAAAATAAGATTTTTAAGGGTCTGCATCTTTCCCATCGCAGCATATGCCTGTGAGACCTGGGCACTTAATAAAACAGCTGAGAAACACATAAATGCCTTTCAATGTAAATGCTACAGAGGAGTTCTTCAAATATCATGGACACACATACATACAAAACAAATATATCCGTATATTCAGGAGGTGAGAAACATGAATAAGGAGTGGGTATAATATTTGGTGAGCAAACAGCAAGGACAGTTGCTGTGGGATATTTGAACATCTCAGACCGAGTCCTACTAGCCCAAATGAAAGGGCGACAAATAAACATAAATATTAAAACTGTGCGCTCTAACATCTGAAAGTTCTGAAGAAGATGTATAGCTATTTTATAATGACATAGAGACAGCACTAAAACACACAAAGTCACATGAAGTTACCATAGTCATGGGAGATTTTAATGCCAAAGTTGGTAAAGGAAGAACTTCAGACATCGTTGGTGACTATGCACTGGGGGAGAGGAATGACAGAGGTTATAAATTAATTGAATGGACAAGAATACACAGCATGTTTGTAGGAAACACCTGGTTTAAACAACATCCTCGAAGACTGGCAACGTGATGCAGCCCAGACAAAAAGACTTTTAACCAGATAGAATACGTAGTAATCAACAAACGATTCCGCAATGCATTACTGATAACAAAAACCATGCCAGGAGCTGACTGCAATAGTGACCGTGACCCACTCTGTGGAAAAATTAGAATAAAGCTAAAGAAAGAATGCAGAAAAGTGAGAAACATCAAACTGAATACAGAACTTCTTAAAAATGACCAAGAACTGCGAGAACAATACAAAGTTATTATAACAAATAGATACAATGCAATAGCAAAGATGAATAATATATATGGACAAAGGGAAATGTTAAGAGATTCTATCCACCAAACTGTTAAGGAGATCATTCATTCATTTGCATGTCCCTTGCGGAACTATGCCTCCCAAACAGCACTCCTGTAGGCCTCTCGGTTGTGAGCAAGATGGCCTGCTGCTGTTGCATCCATTTCCAGATCGTCAACGATGTCTTACAGCCATCTTTGGTGGTATTATGGTTAAGGAGATAATACCACCAAAATCACAAGCCCCTAAAAATAAATGGATGACAGACGACATCTGAGGACTGATGGACAAGAGGAGGAGGAGTAAAAATAACCAAGAAAAATTTAGCAAGATAAATACAGAAATAAGACGCAAATAAAGATAAGCAAAGGATGTCTGGAGAAAGGAACAGTGCAGACAAATAGAGGACTCTCATAAAAAAGACAAGAAAAATATGCACAAACGAATTAGTGAACTCACAGCCAGGAAAACAAAATATACAACAGGATGTCTGAAATCGAAAGAAGGTAAAATGTTAACGGGAAAAGAAGACATTGTGGACAGATGGACAGAATACATCGGTGAGCTATACGGAGGAGAAAGACCATAATTAATATCAGATACTGAAAATTGTGTTGGACCACCATTACTTGAAGATGAAATTATAGATGCCATCAAACACATGAAGAAAGGAAAAGCGACTGGGCTTGATAATATAACAATTGAAGAAATAGAGGCGCTAGAAGATATTGGCATAAAAATAATAACCAAGTTACTGAATGACATTTACAAAGTGATTATACTCCAAGTGACCTGATTAAATCCACGTTTATAGCACTACCAAAGAAACCAGGTGCAAAGGAATGTGACGACCACCGGACTATCAGCCTCTCATGTCACATAACGAAGCTACTTCTGAGAATTATTATGAGAAGAACAAGGAAAAAGATAAAAATGGATATAGCAGATGAACAGTTTGGATATGTTGAAAGAAAAGGAACACACAATGCCATTTATGCTTTACGAACACTAACAGAAAGAGTTTTAGAAGTACAGAAAGATCTCTACTTATGCTTTATTGATTATACCAAGGCATTTGACAAGGTGAAACATAATTAAATTATTAAAATGCTTAAAGATATCGATATAGACGGCAAAGACCTGATGATTGTAAAACATCTATACTGGCAGCAAGAAGCAGCAGTTCGAGTTGAAAATAGAACTGGAAAATATCAACCTATAAAACAAGGGGTGCGACAAGGATGTGTACTTTCTCCAGACCTTTTTTCTCTGTACAGCGAGAATATTCTAAGAAAGATCATTAGAGAACCAGGTATAAAAATTGGAGGATACAATATTAACAACCTTCGGTATGCTGACGACACAGTACTGATAGCTGAGAACCAACAAGACCTGCAAAATCTCTTCGACAAAGATACCAAAGAAAGGCCTTACTTTGAACATCAAAAAGACAGAGACTATGGTTATATCTAAGAAACAGAATCCGCCAGCATGCAGTATTAAATTAAACGGAACCATTCTAAACCATGTGCAGAAATTCAAATACCTTGGAGCAGTAATAACTTCAGATGGGAAATGCACAACAGAAATTAGGAACAGAATAGGCCAAGCAAAGACTGCATTTCAGAGAATGAGAAACATATTATGCAACACATCCTTATCAATGAATATTAGAAAACGAGTCCTAAAAGGTTATATAGGACCTATCTTATAATATATAAACAAATCATGAGCAGTAGGCAGGTGTGCACAAAAGTCATTGGAAGCAACAGAAATGTCATTTATTAGAAGAATGGTAAAATAAAGAATGGACAGTAAAAATAACTAATGAAGAAAATATGAGAAGAGCTGGAGAGACAAAAAAATCTTGTTAAAAAGATAAGAGAGAGACAATGTACTTTCATAGGACATACAACGAGAAGAGGAAGCATTGAAAATATTATAACAACAGGAAAAATAGAAGGAAGAAGAGCAAGGGGAAGACCAAAAGAAATTATACTGGACAGTCTGACGAGATGGTGAGAGGAGATCACCAACTGAGCTGATTGCCTGCATGAAGGATCGTGTACTCTGGAGAAGCATAATAACCGACGTGTCACCACGGCACCTGATGATGATGATCCATAGTACAAGAACTTAATATTGAAGAAGGCTGGCTAGTAAAGAGGATTAAAAAGAGGAAACTTAAATATTTTAGACATATTAAATGACATGATAATTTTGAGAAATCGTCTTGGAAGTGTATATAATTGGAAAAACAAAGAGAGGAAGACCAAGCCGAAAATCCCATAGTTGATGATCTGCATATGGTTGCATCAGCAGCAGGGCATCTTGCTTACAACCAAGAGGTCTACAGGAGTGCTGTTAGGGAGGCAAAGTTTCATAAAGGACATGTAAATGACTGACTGAAAGATTGAAAACATTTGTGTGGGTATTTTAATGAAAGCCAACAAAATATGAAGAAAACTGCTACGAGCAATGTTCCCTCTAGATTTAGTGATCCGTGTGCAGAATGATCAGTTCATGTGCATTTTCAACGATTTATTCACTATATATATATATATATCTGCTACTAATAAATGTCCATGAATTACAGTGCAAAACATATTTACTACAGCGATTTGGTTACTCAAGAATGATACAGGATGAGAACATGCAGTGATATGTTGTACTTGTACTGACCACTGCAATCAGCTGAATATACATGCAGTGATAGACCAGGATGGTGACACTAGAAAGGAAGTTAGGATCAGAATTGCAAAAGCAGCATCAATCTTCAAGAATCTTGAGAACATATGGAATTCAAAAGTTATAAGCACAAAAACTAAGTTAAGACTATTCAATTCAAATGTAATATCCACCCTCATTTATGCATGCGAAAGCTGGAAAACAACTAAAGAAATAGAAAAGAAATTAGACTCTTTTGAAAACAAATGCCTAAGGAAAATACTCGGCATCAAGTGGAATGAATTCAAGAACAATGCAGAGATAAGACAGATGACTGAACAACAACCAGTCTCACGGGTGATCAGGAAAAGGAGATGGACATATGTTGGTCACTTGATGAGAAGAAATGATCAGAGAATCCCAAAACAAGCTATCAAGTGGAACACAACAGGCCGAAGAAAAAGGGGCAGACCGCGTGAAACTCTAAAGAGGACATTATTAAGAGAGGCCAAGTTAACAGGCATAACATCCTTTGATGAGGTTGAAAGACTCGCCGAAGACAGGAAAAATTGGCGAACTACTTTGCGAGCCCTATGTGACGTCTAACGGCACGGGAAGGATATAAGATATAAGATAAGATAAGATATGTTGTACTTGTACTGACCACTGCAATCAGCTGAATATACATGCAGTGATATGTTGTACTTGTACTGACCACTGCAATCAGTTGAATCAGGCCTGAAGAATGTTGTAAAGCTTACAACTAAAATTATTTCCTGGAATAATGTCTGGGAGGTTGCTAAAGGGACAAGGTCATCAGTTTCTATTTCTTCCCACGTTTATTGAGATAAACCTCAAAACCAGCTGATCAGAAGTAAAAAAATAACATCAGAAAATATCCTTTCACTTTTACAATCTGCTGTAGACTTTACGATCTGTCAGAGCTCAGTTCAAGCTGTCTTCACTGTTTGTGTCTCCTCTTTCTTGAAATACGCTTTTAGAACAAAGAATTTCTCTTGAGTAAAGAAATTCTGAGCGTTTTAGCTGTCTGTAGAAACTAGGAAAAAGTATTTATTAACCAGCACACAGTTGTAATGTTTCGGTGTGAACCTTAATCATTAAAAAAACAGGACGCAGAAATAGAGAGAGAAGATAAAATATAAATTCACATGAATATGTAACAAAAATAGGAATGGAAAAAAATAGAATAAAATAAAATAAGTGGAGCATTTAGCTGTGACTTATAAGAAGCTGTGGCTTGTTAAGAGACCGAGTCAAGAAAGGCGCATGGTGGAGTGTTGAGAATCTTTAAATGGAGACTTGTGATGTATGACAGGTGGATCGTAAAAGGGAGAGGGGTGGGGGACCGCTGAAATAGGAGAGAGTGATACGATGGTAATCTAGCCGGAGAGGGCGGGATATGTGAGTGTAGTTGGGGGTAGAGGGGTTGTAATCTGATGCCGTGAGGAGTTTTTGAAATATGTGTAGCAAATGAGAAAGGTGTGCAACTTGGTGTAGAGGGAACATGTTTGTGGGAGAGGGGAATGTTAGGTGTAACTGAATTGCGATCTCAGACCGTATGGTTCCAGCGTCCCATATTCCTAAATTTGGCAGTTCTAAAGCTCCAGGTGGCTTCATTCATCGACGTGGCATTGTTTAATGGCGGTTACCAGAAAATCAGATTTGCCTCTGTGGTTGACGCCATTGAAATGATTAGGGACTAGTTTCAAAGCATGCTGGGTAATATCATACATATTGTTCTGCATGTGGTCACGTATTCTAAGACCAGTTTCACCAATATAAGTTATCCTGCATCTTTTAATATTATGACATATATCACATTACGAGACTCGTACGTAAATTCATTATAGAGAGTGAGGATCAATCAATCAATCAATCCATGGCCTCCATTTCTCACTGTACTCTCTTATTCATATACCATGCTTCAACCCATAAAACAAAATTGGCTCGACGTAACATTTAAGAACTTTGAATTTTGTTTCCATTGATATAGATCTGTTGTACAAGATGTTTCTAAT
>CM019699.1:10519199-10578723 GCA_009760885.1 Achatina immaculata
GGCCCTTATTTTTCTCTTTTGTGATAGGATACTTCGTTAATAACAAATTGACTTTTGTTGGCAGACTATTCTCTTTTGTCATGTTATTTCATTTTCCTATAACTTCTTTTGTGATAGGATACTTCGTTAATAACAAATTGATTTTTATTGGCAGACTATCCTCTTTTGTCATGTTATTTCATTTTCCTGTAACTTCTTTTTGCAGTTTTGCGTATGTTTGTTTAGGAAAGCCTTATATTTGCCTCAAAGAGAGACTGATGATAGTTTATGTTGTTTCTTTGTGCGATTTAAAACATGCACAATATTTTTTGTAAAATAATTGATAAAATAGAAATACATTTTAATATAAATTAGCACAATAATACTTTAACAATATCTGACCTATTAGTCTGTACTCAGAACTTTTAATATAAATATTTTGTGTTAAGACTTCATACAGTGCTTCAACATGAATCTAGACGGATAAACTGTAGATAGACCGTATAGACACAACAAAAGCTAACGCTACACGCTGCCCATATGTGTCTGAAAATGGAAGTTGGCTGCTGATGAAGACAGGAACGGTAAACGTTGAACAAAAGCGATGCTAAAAATGTGATACAGAAAATAAACGTTACTGATTTGCCGAAGTGACCAACTGCTGAAATGTAAATTCAAATCTGCGTTTCAAATAAAGAAAATTTTGAAGCGGGTGAAAATGGAACATCAAATAAGTGCAACTGCCGACAAACCAGGGAGTTCAGAAAAGTGGATGTGGAAAGCAAGTTTTATCTCCAAAAAGAAGACTTGTATACATAAATGAGGATTTGTGGTAACCATGGCTTCTTCTTCTTCTTCGTTCGCATTGTCTGTCTATATGCAGTCCTGTCTCTTGGATAAATTTCACTGTTTTTTTTGTAATTCATATATGGAACCATAGATCTTATCTTTTTTAGTGGTTTAACTGGGTCAGTAATTATTTCTCAGTGTCTCATAGTTGGTGCAGTTCTAGAGGATATGTTCCAGTTTGGGGCACCTGGGCACATGTACATAGATTAGTAGTATCAACCTTAAACTTTGTATACATATGACTTCGGAGTCGGCTGTGTCCTGTTCGGAGACGGAAGATGGTGACTTGTTCCTTTCTGTTTAGCATGTGATAGTCATCATGTGGTGGTGTTTGTGGCTTCCTGTAGGTTTTTATCATGCTTTTCTTCTGATTATAGGTGATTGGTATGTCTGGTTGCTACATTTCAGTGCCCTCTTTGGCCAGATGGTCAGCTTTCTCATTACCTGGTATTCCACAGTGAGAGGGAATCCATTGCAAAGTGACTCCATGTTGTAAGCCAGTTTTTGACAAGGCATCCTTAAGGTCTGGTAGTTTGTTGCACTGAAGAGCTTCCAGTACTGATCTTGTATCTGTGAGAATTACTACAGGACATGTATCAATTCTGGAGTCTGATAGTTTTTCAACTGTAGCAATAATTGCCCTAACTTCTGCATCATAGTTGTTGCAGTATTTTCCAGTGGGTGTGGAAATCTTGTCAATGGTGTTGTTTGGATATTCAATATGTGCTCCTGCACGTTCATTATTTATGGCATTATGTGCAGATCCATCTGTATACACACGTATCCAGGTGTTACATGGATATTTATCATCTAGAACACTAAGTGTGGCTGTTGATCTTACAAGACTGCTCTGCATCTCACCATTCTGCACACCTTTCACTTCAGTCTGAATAGTTATTTGTGTATAATCTGCTTCTTTCCATGGTGTATGCTCTGGTACAGATGATAATGAAGCGACTACAGCTGGAAGGTCAGGTATCAGCTTACGCATATGCTTGGCCTGATGAATGAAGCCGCTTCTTTTAAGCCGTCTTAGTGCCAAGTTATTGAATCTCTCCTTCGGGGGATGGCTTACAGAGCAAAGGAATTTCTCTCCCATGGTCATGACCTTTGTGTCTCTACGTTCCTTTAGCGCTTGAACACCAACTATTTTCTGCATTTCTACTATTGGTGTGGACCTCATGGCACCTGTGATAATCCGTAGTGACTGATTTTGAACCTTGTCTAGATTATGCAGCGTAGTGTTTGATGCTGTGCACCAAGATGTTGAACCATATTCTAAATGTGGTAGAATACTTTGCTGATATACACTCTTGAGGATTCTTTCACTAGCTCCCCATGTGGTTCCACTCAATTTTCTTAATATGGCTAGTTTTCTTCTGGCTTTTGCTTCTGCACTATTGATGTGTTGCTTCCAGGTCAGTTTTGAGTCAAGAGTCACTCCTAAGTAAGTGGGTTGGTTGTCCATCCTTAAGGGTATTTTATTTACAAAGATCTTACCTGCTTTCTGCTTAGATGAGAGAGTGAACAGAGTGGTACTTGATTTCTCTGTGTTGATACTTACACACCATTTGTTTGTCCATGATGTCAAGATGTCTGCTGCTCTTTGGAGTCTATGTGTAGCAACTGTCGCATATTCATCTGTACACCACATGACCAGATCATCTGCATACAGTGCCGCTGTGATTCTATGGGGAAGTTCCTTGACCAGGTCATTAATGAATACAAGGAATAGTGTAGGCGAAAGGATTCCTCCTTGTGGTACACCGTGTCGCAGAAGTACTTTCTGGCTTTTGTGTCCATCCATTACTACTCTAGCTCTTCTTTTGTGTAAATAGGACTTTATCCAGTTGTACAGTCTTCCATTCACATTGCAGTTTCTTAGTTTCCACAGCAGACCTTTTTTCCATACTTTATCAAAGGCTTTCTTCAGGTCTATCCACGCTGCTAGTACAAGGTTTTTCTCTTGGAATGCATCCTCAATCTCTTGAGAGAGATAGGTCACTTGATCTTCCGTACTGTAGTACTGCCTAAATCCTGCTTGTTGTGGAACGAGAAGGTTTTCACTTTCTAGGTACCATTTTAGCCTCAGGTCAATGATGCGTTCCATTGTTTTGCATAGGCAGCTAGTGAGACTGATTGGCCTGTAGCTGGAGGCAGTATCACTGTTTTTCCCTGGCTTTAGCAGTGGTACTATGCTTGCTTCCTTCCAGATTTGAGGTAATTTACCTGTGCTCCAGCACATATTAAAAATATCCAACAGCTTTCCCATTGCTGCCATTCCCAGGTTCTTGATCATTTCACTGGACACTCCATCTGGTCCTGGTGATTTCTTTGGCTTCAGTTTACTAACTGCTAGGTCTAACTCACTACATGTGATTGGTGCATCCATGACCTCCACTTTTCTGACTTGTTCCTCTTTTTTCTGTGGCTGAATGCGCACTGTACGCTCTTTCTCTGGATGGATATCAATGTTGCAGTCCTGTGCAAACATGCGAGCAAAGTGATCTGCTACCTGCTTACCTGTAAGAGTTTTCCCATCCTCTATTAGTGTAATCTTTGTACTTCTTCCAGTACTCTCATCATTTAACTGTTTGATTAGTTTCCACGGTTTCCTTCCATCCTTTTTAAAGTTTAGGGACTCTATTTTCTCTCTCCAACTTTCCCGTCTGGCCTGCAGCTTGGCTCTCTGAAATTTGGCCTTAGAATGTTGGTAATTATTGTGGTGTTCTTGGCATGGTCTATTTTCTGCTTGCTTTCGAGCTGCTTCCACATCATCATGGAGTTTTCCCAGCTCACTAGACCAGTATGGTTTATAGTCCCTGCGAGCTCTTCTGGGAATGGTTTCACGAGCGGCCTGAAGGATACAAGCATTGAATTCCTTCACTATGCTGTTAATATCCTTACCTTCTATGGACAGCTATCCCACCAGGATACCTGTACGATGTCTGTACATTGTCCAGTTTGCTTTTTTTATAGTTGCATCTGGGGAGAGGGCTACTGGTGTTAAGGAGTTCATTTTCTACTGTCACGAAGACTTGTCGATGGTCGCTACCTCCAAGTTGTTTTCCAACTTCACGTGTAATGTTCCACTTCAGATCTGGAGAGTGGAATGCCAGATCTGGTGTTGAGATTGTATGCCAAGCCCTTGAGTAAAATGTTGGGGGATCCATTGGCTGGTTGATCAGGAGAAGTCCATTATCATCCTGCCATCTCTCAACTTCCTCTCCTCTCTTGTCTATGTGGTCATAGCCCCAGCTCTGGGAATGGCTGTTAAAATCGCCACAGACCATCAGTCTCTCTTTGTGTGGGATTGTTTCTAAAGCAAGTGGGCGGTCATTAGGACAGTAATAGTTAAGGAGGTGGAAATCTGTATTACTACTTTTTAGATGGATCATCTGGTATTCGGCTCCTTCCATGTACACTTCCACCTGACATGCGCTGATGTTATTCTTAACAAGTGTGAGTACTCCTCCTTTTCTTCTGTCCTGTCGGTCTGAGCTAAGACACTGGTAGCCTCTGATTTTAAAGGCAGCATCTTTGGTTAGTTGTGTCTCCTGTATGCAGCATATACTTACCTGCTCTGCAAAAAGTATGTTCTCTAGTTCAACCTTTTTGCTATAGCCATCTCTAACACTGCTGACACCCTCAGCATTCCACTGCATTATTTTAAGTTCTTGCTTTTTGGCTGTTTTCTTCCGTTGTATTTTATGGCCAGTAGCTCTACTCTCATGTCTCCTGACTCCACAAGATGAACTGAGAGGACCTCCAGTAGCATTGGGTAGACCCTTTCGAGGCAGGGGGCCCGGCACTGCACCTGCCTGGTTAGTCTTCACAGGGCGAGCACCATGTTTGAAAACTGCAGATAGAGACATTTCATTAGCGATAATGCGTGTTACCCTGATTTTTGCGATGCGCCTTTTGGCTGGGTAACTCCGACTTCAGCACCTTTCCTTGCTAGGGCAGACTGTGGTCTTGCTCGGACTGCCATGAAGTCAGTGTGGCTAGCCTGGCCAAAACTTTGTTTTCCAGCCTCTGGTGGCTGTATGTAAGTCCCTTCTCCATGTCAGATGGTTTTGAGACAGTTCCACAAAGACACTCTGACTTTGAGAAGAGGAATCTGATGAGTGCTTCAACAATATCCATTCCCCGCCACCTATAGTCTTCTAGCTCTGTTTTGTTTACATCATTCTGATAGCCACTGTTGTAAAGACCCATAGGCTTGTCACGTCCTGGATTCATTGGTCTCACATCAGATTTTCCTCATCCCCGCCAGAGATCTCCATGTCCCCATCCGTCCACCAACCTGACATTCATTCATGATTGCTGCTTGGGTTTCTTGGTACGTTTCCAGAAGATAGTTTACCATTGCTTTCCTTCCGGGCAGTGACTGTACTAGTCAGTGATCGTAGCCATTGTCCCTACATTGAGATCATCTGCCTACCATCATAGAATGATGACCATAACCAACATTATCTGTCGGCTGCTCTCCCATTCCATCCACCACCTGCTCCCATGGCTTCACGTCACCCTGATCGGGGGGCTATACAGGTACTTCACCTTGCCCAAGGGTGTCCCGTAGACTGACGGAGGTAAGGAGGCGTCTTACTTCTCCTTTGACAGGGGATACCCCTACCCCGATAACCTGACATTACATTTTACAAAAATAACAATTACAATTAGTGTTGATTGCTACAAGTTTCTGGGCTACAGAAGTAGGTCAGAGTTTTTAAACAAACATATCTATGTTCCCTGTCTCACAAACACTATGCTAAGATAAGTGTGCTCTTAACACAGTTGTTCACAGGGGGAGATAAAGTAACATATCTTGTTATATGGAAGTGAATCATGGACAATAGGAAAGTCTGCACAAAAATCATTGGAAGTAGCAGAAATCTGGTTTATTAGAAGAATGTTGCGAATCCCCTGGACAGCAAAAATAACTAATGAAGAATGTATGAGAAGAGCTGGAGAGACAAAAAACCTTGTCAAAAAGATAAGAGAGAGACTATGTACTTTCATAGGACATGCAATGAGAAGAGGGGGCATTGAAAATATTATAACAACAGGAAAAATAGAAGGAAAAAGATCAAGAAGAAGACCAAGAGAAATGATACTGGACAGTCTAACGGGATGGTGTGAGAGGAGATCACCAACTGAGCTTGATGCCCTGCATAAAGGATCGTGTGCCCTGGAGAAGCATAATAGCCAGGTAACCATGGCAAAATGGTATCTTTAATACATATGAAGAAATTTCAGTTAAAAATGATATAATTCAGTCTACGGAACAATCTTCATAAAATCCTGTATAGTGAATTTTAATTCGGTGATGAGATGTTCTAATAATTTTGTAATTTATTTATATAATATATATATAATATATTTATTTATTATTTCATGATTTACTGTTATAAAAACAACTTTGTTAACATCGATTTTATCTACCCCCTCACTCCAACCCCCTTGTTTTTGTTGCTAAAAAAATTGCCAAACTTTTCCAACTCCCCCACCCCCATTCCCCCATGCCCCCACGCACGTAGTCTGATCTGTCTTTGTGCGTGACGCTGCATATCTTGACAAAGTTTACTTAAAGATTCGTGAAAAGCTGCTAAACCTTTAGTGGAGTTCTTATTCTAATGTTAATTAGTTGACCAAGTGTGTCTAGAATTGTCATGTTATAATTCACGCATTAAAAGAATTTTTTTTGTTCAGGTAAGTTTCAAGTATAATAATAAATCATCTTACATCCTTCCCCGCGGCATTAAACATCACATAGGGCTCGCAAGGTAGTTCGCCAAGTTTTTCTATTTCCGGCGAGCTTTTCAACCTCATCAAGGGATTTTATGCCTATTTATTTGGCTTCTCTTAACAATTTCCTCTTTAGAGTTTCACTTGGTCGACCTCTTTTTCTTCGGCCTATTGTGTTCCACTTGACAAATAATGTGTGATTTTAGAAAAAAAAACATAATTTATATATAATAAAAAAGAAGTGATGGCTGGCCCAACACATAACAGAGGTCAAGGTTTTGTGCACAATCAGTCTACACGAAAACTATCATTATCTTTAAGTTAGTTTCAATATATCTGTGATATAGTTTCACATATCCTTTTAAGTAATTGTTTTGTGTTCAAATGTTCGATACTTTTTTAGTTACTTTATCTTTCTTCTTGTAGCGTGAAGTTGAGGGGAGATGTACTTTGTGCTTTTCTCTAGCTCAGTAGACTCCGTGACGGTCATGCTAACATTAGGGTGTCTTTCTCTGATAAAATGTATCTATCTCTTTCTCTGATAGCATCTATCCATTTCTTTCTCTGATAAAATCTATCCATCTCTTTCTCTGACACCATCTATCCATCTCTTTCTCTGATAAAATATATCCATCTCTTTCTCCGGTACCATCTATCCATCTCTTTCTCTGATAAAATCTATTCATCTCTTTCTCTGATACCATCTATCCATCTCTTTCTCTGAAATCATCTATCAATCTCTTTCTCTGATACCATCTATCTATCTCTTTCTTTGATACTATTTATCCATCTCTTTCTCTGATACCATCTATCCATCTCTTTCTCTGATACCACATATCCATTTCTTTCTCTGATAAAACATTTCCATCTCTTTCTCTGATACCATCTATCCATCTCTTTCTCTGATACCATCTATCCATCTCTTTCTCTGATACCATCTATCCATCTCTTTCTCTGATACCACATTTCCATTTCTTTCTCTGATAAAATCTTTCCATATCTTTCTCTGATAAAATCTATACACCTCTTTCTCTGATACCATCTATCCATCTCTTTCTGGATCTTCCTCTTGATCTGTGTCCTGTAATTCTTTGGTTGAAGGCTCTTGTGACTGGCTGTGAGTGTGTCATTCTCACTTAGTGGCAGAACCACTTGACTCTTTGCTTCTCTATGTGTCGTAGACATGGCGTAGTTTCTGTCATCTGTCTTATGGTGTCATTTCGTAACTAATAGTAGTTCGTAATTTCCCAGAACGAGAACTTCTTGTACCTTTGTAGTTAGAATATCTACATTGTTGTGGTTTATTAATCTTCCCTACCCATTTCAAGACTATATATATATTTATATATATATATATGTATGTATATATAAATATATATGTATATATATATGTGTGTGTATATATATATATATATGTGTATATATATGTATATATATACATATATCCTCTTAAGGGAATTACTGTGGTTATCTTCATGTACAACATAGAAAATAAAAGTATACTCCTTGTAAAAGCACTCATAAAATCCATTCATTTCATTTCTATCACAACACAATACAAGTATCAACGGACTAACAATTGATTCGTACCACATCGGAAACCTAAGTCGAAGAATTTAACAGTTGAATACACATAATTCATGTATTTGTATATAGGGTAAACTCATCAACAATATTGTATTACCACTCTCCTTCAGACACCCAAAAAAGTCTATATTCCTCCATAAAAATGTAATACAATACAATTACATACTAAGCAATAAGTCAGTTAAATAAACTTGACTTAAGAATTAGTCGCGCGGGTGTCAGCCCACAAGTTATATCACCCAGCAAACGATTTTCTTTACAAGGTCAAGCACAAAATGAAAACCAGGCATTGAAACCACAAAAAAATGTTGATACACAACGTGCATGTTAAATACAAATTGGTCATACAACATCCAAAAAATATTTATAGGTTCGCAGGCAGCTATCTGAGGTCATGACTTGCACAAGGCAATCTTATTTACCTGAGCACAAAAATAAATTACTTCCATAGTTATAGATACTAACAACAAAATGTATGAGTAAAACCTTCTCGGTTAAGACAAAATAAACACACAGCTCCCTCATTTAAAAAACGCCAGAACCTGAAATGACCAACGTATCCCACCCTGTTCAGATCCGAGATCTAACCGATTATACAATTTTACAAGACCGAGTGACTTTTCACTGTCTTCAGAACGAAAACACTATTTTCTAAAAAGCAGCAATAGTTTCATAACTCAACACAAATGTCCAGCCACATAAACAAATAAAAAATAATTACTTTGTTTATACTTTTCTAACAACCCAAATTTTTTGATTCATAAAAACACAGCTCGTGACACGCACATATCTGTTTGGGGCCCTAAACTTTCTAAACTTCCACATGCAACTAAACTTCCACATGCAACTTCCACATGCAACTAAACTTCCACATGCAACTTCCACATGCAACTAAACTTCCACATGCAACTAAACTTCCACATGCAACTTCCACATGCAACTAAACTTCCACATGCAACTTCCACATGCAACTAAACTTCCACATGTAACTAAACTTCCACATGCAACACTAAAAAATATTAGAGCTACAAAAAGCTTCTTCACCACAGCTCTGGTAGGAATATGCTATTAATTAGTTTTCTCTTAGTTTCTAGGGGGATGTTGGGGTGTGTAAGACGAGGGGTTACCTGGTATGTAACAGCACTGGCTCTTTGTGTTCTAACTTCAGTTTCTTTATCAACCTTCCAATCTTCTGTGAACATGCATCAAAGGCACTTGAATTCTTTCACTTGTTGTATTTTGCTGTCTTCAGTAGATACATTCAATGAGCTTGGAATTCTGCTAACTTTCATGGTCTCTATCTTGGCAATGTTGATTTTCATATCATAATGTTTACAACTCTGATGGAGACTATTCATATGATCTTGTAAGCAGTTCGGGTCGTTGTGTGCTGTAAGCTTGTTCTCTGCGAACATTACGTCATTCAGTTCTAATGAATTAAGCGTTTGCTTGTTTCGTTATACTGTCCATATAGATTATAAATAGTAATGGTAACTATACGAAGCCCTGCCTGACTCCAGTTGTTACACTGAGGCAGTCCTGCCTGACTCATCTTGTTACACTGATGCAGCCCTGTCTGGCTCCTGTTGTTATAATGAGGCAGCCCTGTCTGGCCCCCTTTGTTACACTGAGGCAGAACTATCTGACTCCTGTTGTTACACTGAGGCAGAACTATCTGACTCCTGTTGTTACACTGAGGCAGTCTTGTTTGGCTCCTGTTGTTACACTGTGGCAGCCCTGTCTGACTCCCGTTGTTACACTGAGCTGTTCTTATTGTCTGTTGTTCTTTTTACAGCACTTTATGTGTATATAATGACATTATGTTTTCCAGTCGATGTCCCTGTACACCATATTCCTCTAATACTGGCCACAACTTGTTTCTGTTAAGTATGTGAAAAGCTTTTTCTTGGCTACAAATTTGATGTTAAGTTCTTGATCATATTCGATGGCTTTTGTCATATGTAATAGGACAAAAATTCCATCAGTGCAACTTCTTTCTTTACTGAATCTAAATTATGCTTCGCTTAGTTGTTTCAATAACGTGTGTAGTGCTGCTTTCTAAAGTTTGTGCACACATTTTCTCCACATGATTGAGCAGGGAAATCCTCTTTGTATGTCCAGGGAAATCCTCTGTTTATGTCCAGGGAAATCCTGTTTATGTCCAGGGTAATCCTTTGCTTATGTCCAGGGAAATCCTCTGTATGATCAATAATCTCCTTTCTTAATGTTCTTTTTTTAAAAAGATGATATTTATTATGGTTTTAATTCTTTCACTTAAAAGCATCGCATGACATTTGCATTGATCAACATATGGTATATGTATTTATTAGACCATTAACAACACTGGTTTATAAAACGTTTTAAAAACTCTGTATTACGTCTACGGGCATACAGTGGGTAAATCCAAAAGTGACTCTATATTTTCACGTATAGTATTTTTCCGTAAACTGCATAGACAGTTTCAGCCCAAGTGAAAGTGTTGTACGAGTACATTGAACGTAATTCTATAACATGATTGAATACAAACATTTATTCTATAACGTGACAGAAACAGAATTAAAATATTTATTTTATAAGAACATGTGAATAAATTCATTACCATTGCTATTCTAATATGTTAACCTTAATCAGGAGACTTACTGTTCTAAGATGTTAACCTTAGTAACGAGACTTACAGTTCTAATATGTTAACCTTAATCAGGAGACTTACTGTTCTAAGATGTTAACCTTAATCAGGAGACTTACTGTTCTAATATGTTAACCTGAGGCAGAACTATCTGACTCCTGTTGTTACACTGTGGCAGCCCTGTCTGGCCCCCTTTGTTACACTGAGGCAGAACTATCTGACTCCTGTTGTTACACTGAGGCAGAACTATCTGACTCCTGTTGTTACACTGAGGCAGAACTATCTGACTCCTGTTGTTACACTGAGGCAGAACTATCTGACTCCTGTTGTTACACTGAGGCAGAACTATCTGACTCCTGTTGTTACACTGTGGCAGCCCTGTCTGACTCCCGTTGTTACACTGAGGCAGAACTATCTGACTCCTGTTGTTACACTGAGGCAGAACTATCTGACTCCTGTTGTTACACTGAGGCAGAACTATCTGACTCCTGTTGTTACACTGAGGCAGAACTATCTGACTCCTGTTGTTACACTGAGGCAGAACTATCTGACTCCTGTTGTTACACTGAGGCAGAACTATCTGACTCCTGTTGTTACACTGAGGCAGAACTATCTGACTCCTGTTGTTACACTGAGGCAGAACTATCTGACTCCTGTTGTTACACTGAGGCAGAACTATCTGACTCCTGTTGTTACACTGAGGCAGAACTATCTGACTCCTGTTGTTACACTGAGGCAGAACTATCTGACTCCTGTTGTTACACTGAGGCAGAACTATCTGACTCCTGTTGTTACACTGAGGCAGAACTATCTGACTCCTGTTGTTACACTGAGGCAGAACTATCTGACTCCTGTTGTTACACTGAGGCAGAACTATCTGACTCCTGTTGTTACACTGAGGCAGAACTATCTGACTCCTGTTGTTACACTGAGGCAGAACTATCTGACTCCTGTTGTTACACTGAGGCAGAACTATCTGACTCCTGTTGTTACACTGAGGCAGAACTATCTGACTCCTGTTGTTACACTGAGGCAGTCTTGTTTGGCTCCTGTTGTTACACTGAGGCAGAACTATCTGACTCCTGTTGTTACACTGAGGCAGTCTTGTTTGGCTCCTGTTGTTACACTGAGGCAGTCTTGTTTGGCTCCTGTTGTTACACTGAGGCAGTCTTGTTTGGCTCCTGTTGTTACACTGTGGCAGCCCTGTCTGGCCCCCTTTGTTACACTGAGGCAGAACTATCTGACTCCTGTTGTTACACTGTGGCAGCCCTGTCTGGCCCCCTTTGTTACACTGAGGCAGAACTATCTGACTCCTGTTGTTACACTGAGGCAGAACTATCTGACTCCTGTTGTTACACTGTGGCAGCCCTGTCTGACTCCCGTTGTTACACTGAGGCAGTCTTGTTTGGCTCCTGTTGTTACACTGAGGCAGTCTTGTTTGGCTCCTGTTGTTACACTGTGGCAGCCCTGTCTGACTCCCGTTGTTACACTGAGGCAGAACTATCTGACTCCTGTTGTTACACTGAGGCAGAACTATCTGACTCCTGTTGTTACACTGAGGCAGAACTATCTGACTCCTGTTGTTACACTGAGGCAGTCTTGTTTGGCTCCTGTTGTTACACTGTGGCAGCCCTGTCTGGCCCCCTTTGTTACACTGAGGCAGAACTATCTGACTCCTGTTGTTACACTGAGGCAGAACTATCTGACTCCTGTTGTTACACTGAGGCAGTCTTGTTTGGCTCCTGTTGTTACACTGTGGCAGCCCTGTCTGACTCCCGTTGTTACACTGAGGCAGAACTATCTGACTCCTGTTGTTACACTGTGGCAGCCCTGTCTGACTCCCGTTGTTACACTGAGGCAGAACTATCTGACTCCTGTTGTTACACTGTGGCAGCCCTGTCTGGCTCCTGTTGTTATAATGAGGCAGCCCTGTCTGGCTCCTGTTGTTACACTGTGGCAGCCCTGTCTGACTCCCGTTGTTACACTGAGGCAGAACTATCTGACTCCTGTTGTTACACTGAGGCAGTCTTGTTTGGCTCCTGTTGTTACACTGTGGCAGCCCTGTCTGACTCCCGTTGTTACACTGAGCTGTTCTTATTGTCTGTTGTTCTTTTTACAGCACTTTATGTGTATATAATGACATTATGTTTTCCAGTCGATGTCCCTGTACACCATATTCCTCTAATACTGGCCACAACTTGTTTCTGTTAAGTATGTGAAAAGCTTTTTCTTGGCTACAAATTTGATGTTAAGTTCTTGATCATATTCGATGGCTTTTGTCATATGTAATAGGACAAAAATTCCATCAGTGCAACTTCTTTCTTTACTGAATCTAAATTATGCTTCGCTTAGTTGTTTCAATAACGTGTGTAGTGCTGCTTTCTAAAGTTTGTGCACACATTTTCTCCACATGATTGAGCAGGGAAATCCTCTTTGTATGTCCAGGGAAATCCTCTGTTTATGTCCAGGGAAATCCTGTTTATGTCCAGGGTAATCCTTTGCTTATGTCCAGGGAAATCCTCTGTATGATCAATAATCTCCTTTCTTAATGTTCTTTTTTTAAAAAGATGATATTTATTATGGTTTTAATTCTTTCACTTAAAAGCATCGCATGACATTTGCATTGATCAACATATGGTATATGTATTTATTAGACCATTAACAACACTGGTTTATAAAACGTTTTAACATCCCGTCATATAACATCCCATCACATTAACATCCCATCATATTAACTTCCCGTCATATTAACATCCCGTCATATAACATCCCATCACATTAACATCCCATCAGGGCCGAATAAAAAGAGGCAGGTCGCGTGAAACTCTGAAGAGGACATTATTAAGAGAGGCCAAATTAACAGGCATAAAATCCTTTGATGAGGTTGAAAGACTCGCCGAAGACAGGAAAAATTGGCGAACTACTTTGCGAGCCCTATGTGACGTTTAACGGCACAGGAAGAATATAAGATATAAGATAAGATATTAACATCCCATCATATTAACATCCCATTGAACTTGATATTTGTTTCTTCCATTTACTTAACATCTTGTTGGAAGTGTTCTCACTGCTCCTCACTAACTGGGCCAAGATTTTCTATGAAAAAGTCCACATGCGCATGCAAGAAATGAAGATTTAAGCTCATTGAACATCTCGAGTTTTTTCAGTTTTTCCGCGTATTTTCTACAATAACTACAGAGTCAACGTCCTTTTTGTTGCCCAGGAACTTATTAACTATATTTGTGAAAGCTACCAAAGCCTCCTTCTTGACTTCTCTTATCGAAGAGAGGAAGTTTTCATCTAACATCAGTTTTCTAATACCTGGCCTGATAAAAATGCCTTTCTTTAACTTAGCCACTGAAAGGTGAGAAAATGTGTTACAAAGGTACTGAGAGCAGCTTCCAGTAGTTGTCAAGGGGTTAACAAACTGTTTCATGACGCCTGACTTTATATGAAGTTGTGGCAGACAAATTTCCGGTGAATCAATAAGACTTGGACACAAAATGTTCTGGCTCCCAGGTTCTAAAGATCTTCTTTCTGGCCAGTGTTTCCCCCAGTGTTGAGTTTTGCTTGGCTGTCCCAGTCACAGAAGAAACATGGGAACTTAGTATATCCACCCCGCTGACAAAGAAGCGTACTCAATACTTTCAAGTCTCTACAGATCATCCATTGTTCAACATATTTCATCTTTCTGACAACTAGTTCTAAATTCTCGTAACTTTCATTCAGGTGCACCAAGTGACCGACAGGTAACGAAGGAAACTTATTCCCATTGTTCAAATAAACAGCTTTTAGACTTCATTGAGTAGCTGTCAGTGAAAAGTCTCCCAACTTTTCCATCAAACAGCAAGATCACAGCAGTATACTAAGTCACCGTTCTGTGAAGTGTAGGAAGTAAACGCTTGCTCTCTACTTCTATACCAACAAAGAGATGTTACACCTGGCAGGAAGTTTTTTCTTTTCTTTTAATCTTGATGCTAAGGGATCTGCAGAATCCTGAGATAATCCTAAATCTCTCACAAAAACAGTGAGTTAAGATTGATTGAAGATATGAGCGTCGTGGTTTGTACATTTAAAATCTGTATCTTTTTTCTCTGAGTCAAAAGAAGCAGTAGAAGAATGTGCTGAGCTGTCAGGAACAAGAAGAGCTGACGCTTCGGCACCAAGAGGAACAGGTCCTAGAACAGATGGAAGATTTGGATACACAGTAACTTTCTTATTGTAAGAGTTGAAGCTCTCAGTATCATAGCAGCAAAATGTAGCGGTCTTCTCAGCGTGATCTTTGTTTGCTCTCTGTATATCTTGGAACACCAAATCTGATATTTTTCATTTGCAGCACCTCCTTAGATCCTCTCCACAAACATAACACATCTTGTGTGGAGTCCATGATTTGTCTTGCAAGTTTCACTTTAAAATAGACGCATGTACACTTTCTTAACAAAATCTGTAATGTTTCTTTGATCCTTTTTATCATAAACTCTCCACAAATTGTCAGGACAGTTCAAACAACCTCGGCTATTTTTTTTCTCTCAATACAAATGAAAACTTAGATAACGACCGTCGAACTTATACGATGTCGGTACATCGCAGAAGAAAAGAACCGTATGTAATACATCAAAAATAGCGTCACTTAAAAACATTCAGCACATAAAAACATAAAACAGCAAACATTTGGAAAACGTTTTTTTTCATTAGTGGTCTGTGTCTTGTCGGAAAGCTTTGGTTATCTTGGTCAAGGATAGCTTTGGTGATCCTGGTCAAGGATAACGTTGGTGATAGTGGTTAGGGATAGAGTTGTTGATAGTGGTCAGGGATAGAGTTGGTGATAGTGGTCAAGGATAGAGTTGGTGATAGTGGTCAAGGATAACGTTGGTGATAGTGGTCAAGGATATCTTTGGTGATGGTGGTCAACGATAGAGTTGGTGATAGTGGTCAAGGATAGAGATGGTGATAGTGGTCAAGGATAACGTTGGTGATCGTGGTCAACGATAACGTTGGTGATCGTGGTCAAGGATAGTGTTGGCGATAGTGGTGAAGGACAGAGTTGGTGATAGTGGTCAAGGATAACGTTGGAAATCGTGGTCAAGGAAATCGTAGGTGATCGTGATCAATCAAAGCGTTGATGATCAGTGTCAAAGAAATCGTTGGTGATCGTGGTCAAAGAAATCGTTGGTGATCGTGTTCAAGGAAATCGTTGGTGATCGTGGTCAAAGAAATCGTTGGTGATAGTGGTCAAAGAAATCGTTGGGGAAAGTGGTCAAAGAAATCGTTGGTGAAAGTGGTCAAAGAAATCGTTGGTGAAAGTGGTCAAAGAAATCGTTGGTGAAAGTGGTCAAAGAAATCGTTGGTGAAAGTGGTCAAAGAAATCGTTGGTGATAGTGGTCAAAGAAATCGTTGGTGAAAGTGGTCAAAGAAATCGTTGGTGATAGTGGTCAAAGAAATCGTTGGTGATAGTGGTCAAATAAATCGTTGGTGATCGTGGTCAAAGAAATCGTTGGTGATCGTGTTCAAGGAAATCGTTGGTGATAGTGGTCAAAGAAATCGTTGGTGATAGTGGTCAAAGAAATGGTTGCTTATCGTGGTCAAAGAAATCTTTGCTTATCGTGGTCAAAGAAATCGTTCCTTATCGTGGTCATAGAAATCGTTGTTGATGATGGTCAAAGAAATCGTTATTGATCGTTGTCAAAGAAATCGTTGGTGATAGTGGTCAAAGAAATCGTTGGTGATAGTGGTCAAAGAAATCGTTGCTTATCGTTGTCAAAGAAATCGATTGTGATGATGGTCAAAGAAATCGTTAGTGATTGTGGTCAAAGAAATCGCTGGTGATAGTGGTCAAAGAAACCGTATGTGATCGTGTTGAAATAAATCGTTTATGATAGTGGTAAAATAAATCGTAGGTGATAGTGGTCAAAGAAATCGTTGGTGATAGTGGTCAAAGAAACCTATGATGATCGTGGTCAAAGAAATCGTTGGTGATAGTGGTCAAATAAATCGTTGGTGATCATGGTCAAAGAAATCCTTGCTGATAGTTGTCAAAGAAATCGTTGCTTATCGTGGTCAAAGAAATCGTTGCTTATAGTGGTCAGAGAAATCGCTGGTGATAGTGTTGAAAGAAATCGTTGGTGATGGTGGTGAAAGAAATCGTTCTTATCGTGGTCAAAGAAATCGTTGGGGATAGTGGTCACAGAAATCGTTGCTTATCGTTGTCAAAGAAATCGTTGGTGACACTGGTCAAAGAAATCGTTGGTGATAGTGATAATAGAAATCTTTGGTGATAGTGGTCAAGTATAGAGTTGGTGTTAGTGGTCAAAGAAATCGTTGGTGATCGTGGTCAAAGAAATCGCTGGTGATAGTGGTCAAAGTCGTTGCTTATCGTTGACGAAGAAATCGTTGCTTATCGTCTTAAAAGAAATCGTTGTTCATTGTTGTCAAAGAAATCGTTGGTGATAATGGTCAAAGAAATCGTTGGTGAAAGTGGTCAAAGAAATCGCTGGTGATCGTGGTCAAAGAAATCGTTGGTGATATTTGTCAAACAAATCGGTGCTTATAGTGGTCAAAGAAACCGTTCTTGATAGTTGTCAAAGAAATCGTTGCTTATCGTGGTCAAAGAAATCGTTGCTTATCGTGGTCAATGAAATCGTTGGTGATAGTGGTAAAGAAATCGGTGCTTATCGTGGTCAAAGAAATCGATGCTTATCGTGGTAAAAAAATCGTTGCATATAGTGGTCAAAGAATTCGGTGCATATCGTGGTCAGAGAAATCGTTGGTGATAGTGGTCAAAAAATCTTTGGTGATCGTGGTCAAAGGAATTGATGGCGATCGTTGTCAAAGAAATCGTTGGTGATAGTGGTCACAGAAATCGTTAGTAATCGTGGTCAAAGAAATCGATGATAGTGGTCAAAGAAATCGCTGGTGATAGTGGCCAAAGAAATCGTTGGTGATAGTGGTCAAAGAAATCGGTGCTCATCATGGTCAGAGAAATCGTTGGTGAAAGTGTTCAAAGACATCGTTGATGATAATGGTGAAAGAAATCGTTGGCTATGATCTTCAAAGAAATCGTTGGTATTAGTGGTCAAATAAGTCGTAGGTGACGATGACCTCAGAAATTCTTAGTTAACGTGGTCAAAGAAATCGATGGTGATCGTGGTCAAAGAAATCGTAGGTGATAGTGGTCAAAGAAATCGTTGGTGATCGTGGTCACAGAAATCGTTGGTGATAGTGGTCAAAGAAATCGTTGCTTATCGTGGTCAAAGAAATCGTTGCTTATCGTGGTCAAAGAAATCGTTGCTTATAGTGGTCAAAGAAATCGCTGGTGATAGTGTTAAAAGAAATCGTTGGTGATAGTGGTGAAAGAAATCGTTCTTATCGTGGTCAAAGAAATCGTTGGTGATAGTGGTCATAGAAATCGTTGCTTATCGTTGTCAAAGAAATCGTTGGTGACACTGGTCAAAGAAATCGTTGGTGATAGTGATAATAGAAATCGTTGGTGATAGTGGTCAAGTATAGAGTTGGTGTTAGTGGTCAAAGAAATCGCTGGTGATAGTGGTCAAAGTCGTTGCTTATCGTTGACGAAGAAACCGTTGCTTATCGTGTTAAAAGAAATCGTTGTTCATTGTTGTCAAAGAAATCGTTGGTGATAGTGGCCAAAGAAATCGTTGGTGACAGTGGTCAAAGAATCGCTGGTGATCGTGGTCAAAGAAATCGTTGGTGATATTTGTCAAACAAATCGGTGCTTATAGTGGTCAAAGAAACCGTTCTTGATAGTTGTCAAAGAAATCGTTGCTTATCGTGGTCAAAGTAATCGATGCTTATCGTGGTCAATGAAATCGTTGGTGATAGTGGTAAAGAAATCGGTGCTTATCGTGGTCAAAGAAATCGATATTTATCGCGGTAAAAAAATCGTTGCATATCGTGGTCAAAGAATTCGGTGCTTATCGTGGCCAGAGAAATCGTTGGTGATAGTGGTCAAAAAATCTTTGGTGATCGTGGTCAAAGAAATTGATGGCGATCGTTGTCAATGAAATCATTGGTGATAGTGGTCACAGAAATCGTTAGTAATCGTGGTCAAAGAAATCGCTGATGATAGTGGTCAAAGAAATCGTTGGTGATAGTGGTCAAAGAAATCGTTGGTGATAGTGGTCAAAGAAATCGTTGGTGATAGTGATCAAAGAAATCGGTGCTTATCATGGTCAAAGAAATCGTTGGTGAAAGTTTTCAAAGACATCGTTGATGATAATGGTGAAAGAAATCGTTGGCTATGATCTTCAAAGAAATCGTTCGTGACAGTGGTCAACGAAATCGTTGCTTACGTGGTCAAAGAAATCGCTGATGATAGTGGCCGAAGAAATCGTTGGTGATCGTGGTCAAAGAAATCGTTAGTGATAGTCGTCAAAGAAATCGTTAGTGATAGTCGTCAAAGAAATCGTTGGTGATAGTGGTCATAGAAATCGTTGGTGATAGTGGTCAAAGAAATCGTTGCTTATCGTGATCAAAGAAATCGTTGGTGATAGTGGTCAAAGTAATCGTTGCTTATCGTCGTAAAAGAAATCGTAGGTGATAGTGGTCATAGAAATCGTTTGTGATAGTGGTCAAAGTAATCGTTGGTGACGATGGTCCAAGAAATCGTTGCTTATCGTGTTTAAAGTAATCGTTGGTGATGAGATCAAAGAAATCGTTGGTGATAGTTGTCACAGAAATCGTTAGTGATCGTGGTCAAAGAAATAGTTGGTTATCGTGGTCAAAGAAATCGTTTGTGATAGTGGTCAAGGAAATGCTGGTGATAGTGGTCAATGAAATCGTTATTGTTAGTGGTCAAAGAAATAGTTCCTTATCGTAGTCAAGGAAATCGTTTGTGATAGTGGTCAAAGAAATCGTTGGTGATAGTGTTGAAAGAAATCGTTGGTGATTGTGGTCAAAGAAATCGTTCCTTATGGTGGTCAAAGAAATCGTTGGTGAAAGTGGTCAAAGAAATCGTTGGTGATATTGGTCAAATAAATCGTTGGTGATCGTGCACAAAGAAATCGATGGTGACAGTGGTCAAGTAAATCATTGCTTATCGTGGTCAAAGAAATCATTTCTTATCGTGGTCAAAGAAATCGTTGGTGATAGTGGTCAAAGAAATCGTTGGTGATAGTGGTCAAAGAAATCGTCGGTGATAGTAGTCAAAGAAATCGTTTGTGATAGTGGTCAAGGAAATGCTGGTGATAGTGGTCAATGAAATCGTTATTGTTAGTGGTCAAAGAAATAGTTCCTTATCGTAGTCAAGGAAATCGTTTGTGATAGTGGTCAAAGAAATCGTTGATGATAGTGGTCAAAGAAATCGTTGGTGATAGTGGTCAAAGAAATCGTCGGTAGTAGTGTTCAAAGTAATCGTTGGTGATAATAGTGAAAGAAATCGTTGGTGATAGTGGTCAAAGAAATCGTAGGTGATGGTAGTCAAAGAAATCGTTTGTGACAGTGCTTAAAGATGTCGTTGGATATCGTGGGCAAAGAAATCGTAGGTGATAGTCTCAAAGAAATCGTTGCATACCGTTTTCAAAGAAATCGTTGCATACCGTTTTCAAAGAAATCGTTGCTGATCGTGGTCAAAGAAATCGATGGTGATAGTGATCAAAGAAAGCGTTGGTGATAGTGGTCAAAGAAATCTTTGGTGATATTGGTCAAAGAAATCGTTGGTGATGATGGTCAAAGAAATCACTGGTGATCGTGGTCAAGTAAATAGTTGGTGATAGTGTTCTAAGAAATCGTTGGTGATAGCGGTCAATAAAATCGTTGGTGATAGTGGTCAAAGAAATCGTTGGTGATAGTGGTCAAAGGAATCGTCAGTGATAGTGGTCATAGAAATCGTCGGTGATAGTTTTCAAAGAAATCGTTGGTGACATTGGTTAAATAAATCGTTGATGATCGTGGTCAAAGAAATCGTTGGTGACAGTGGTCAAACAAATAGTTGCTTATCCTGGACAAAAACATCGTTGCTTATCGTTGTCAAAGAAATCATTTGTGATAGTAGTTAAAGAAATCGTTGGTGATAGCGGTCAAAGAAATCGTTGGTGAAAGTGGTCAAAGAAATCGTTGGTGATAGTTGTCAAAGAAATGGTTGGTGATCGTGGTTACAGAAATCGTTGGTGATCGTGGTCAAGGATAACGTTGCTGATCGTGGTCAAGGATAGAGTTCATGACAGTGCTAAAAGAAATCGTTGGTAATCGTGGTCAGTAATAGAGTTGGTGATAGTCGTTAAGGATAGAGTTCGTGATAGTGGTCATGGATAACATTGGTGATCATGGTCAAGAAAATCGTTGGTGATCGTGGTCAAGGAAATCTTTGGTGATCGGGTCAAAGAAATCGTTATTGATAGTTGTCTAAGAAATCGTTGTTGATCGTGTTCAAAGAAATCGTTGGTGATAGTGGTCAAAGAAATCGTTTGTGATAGTGATCAAAGACATCGTTTGTGATAGTGATCAAGGAAATCGTTTGTGATCTTGGTCAGTGAAAGCATTGGTGATCGTGGTCAAAGATAAAACTAGTGATCGAGGTCAAGGATTACATTGGTGGTCGAGGTCAAGGAAAGTTATGTACGTGGTAAAGATAGTGTTAGTAATCGTGGTCAAGGATAGCGTTAGTTGTCTTTGTCAAGGATGACGTTGTTGACCGTGGTCAAGGCTAGCGTTAGTGAATGTGGTCAAGAAAAAATTGATGATCGTGATCAAGGATAACGTTGGTGATCCCGATCAAGGATAATGTTGATGATCGTGGTCAAGGTTAACGTTGATGATCGTGGTCAAGGATAACGTTGACGATAGTGGTCAAGGATAACGTTGATGATCGTGGTCAAGGATAACGTTGATGATAGTGGGCAAGGATTACGTTGATGATAGTGGTCAAGGATAACGATAATGGTAATTGTCAACGGTGGCTCTACTGACGAGTCAAAACGTGCAGGTGCAGGGACGACAAGTTTATGTGGACCTGAAATACTGGAAGTGTGGTGTAAAGTAAACATAATAAACAAAATATTGACAAAATAATTTTCATCTATTTCGTTCACAGGATATTGGATCCGTGGCAATGACGATCGTAGAAACAGAATAGATTGATTGATTGATTGATTGATTGATCTTTACTTCAAAAGGATTAAGAATTGGGCACCCAAGTCCGTCTGACATTCTGCCCTTGATCGTACAACTTTCACTCTGTTCCATACATTCTACAAATGTGCTGCTCATATAACAAACATAATTAACAATAAAGTAACTACGTACACATACAATGACTAACTACATACACATATAAATGACTGACTACATACACATATAAATGACTGACTACATACACATATAAATGACTATCTACCAAACACAAATTTTATTACTATTCAGAATAATGAGTTAAGTGTCTGTAAGAGAAGTCTAAAATAACTTTTTAAGTTTTACTATTCATTGAGGCATGTAGTCGACATCAAATAGATATTGGAAAAGTTTGTAGTTGTAGGAAGGAGTGTAGTTTACATTTTTTATACAGGATGAGAGGGTATTCCAAAGATGAGCAGCAGAATAAGTAAAGCTTTTCTTGGAAAGGTCACGTCTTGGTTTTGATTTTCAAGCGTTGGCTGCACTTTGGGTTAAATTTAAACAGGTTCCGTAGATAAGGCGGGGCATGCCGTGAAAGAATTTGATGTACTAACATGGCTTTGTTGAAGAGGAACCTGTTCTTAAGAGGCAGTATTTTGATACGTTTGTGCTGGTTAGTTGTTTGTGCTTGATCTTTGCCACTAATAAGCTTTACTGCTCGCTTTTGGAGTGAGTAAACCCTCTTTGTATTTGGCACTGAGCAACCATCCCAGATTGTTGAGAAATAGTCTAAATGTGTTTGTATATGTGATATGTAGTTGATCTTCCTTGGCTACCTGGTATACTTCTTGCGCGATGAGTTTTGTTAGACCTTTCACATGAGAGTTCCAGGTCAGATGTTGGCCTTCATCGAGGAAGGCAGATTAAAGAGAATGAGAACTGGAGAGTATAGAGTTAAATAGTAAACTGTTGAAAAGATTAGAGGAGCTTAAAGCCAGAATGGTCGTTGGATGAAGGTAAATTTATTGATAGGAGTACACACCCCCACTCTCGAGCCAGCCTTACTCGGATCAAACTGTGACAGCTGGAAACTTTTAGTTGTTTCTCAATGAGAATCCGAGCTGATTTTGTGCAGAGTTTAGCGTCCACAAATCTCACCACACTCACTCCCAGACATAACGTAATATATATCACAACTAAATGATGCTTTTTCAGCTCAGACACGTAATTTGCATGTTTTTGTCTTTCTAATTTTTTTCCTTGTATTTCTTTGATCTGTATGTTTCTCAATAAAAATGGGATTTCCAATACTTTTGATACAATTAATATCACTGCTGTATCTAGATCAACAGGCAACAGTAAGAATAAATGGTGAAACAACAACGTGGTTTGACATAAAACAAGGGGACCGTCAAGGTTGCATATTGTCGCCTTAATTATCTAACATGCATACTGAAAATATAATAAGGAATGTTAGAGAAGATGTAGACAAAGAATATTACGATGCCATAACAATTGGAAGTTATGAAATACCAGAGATTAGATATGTTGATGACACAGTATTACTGTCCACAACACAAAAAAGGAATGGAAAAACTAATTATGTCAGTCCGTAAGAACAGCGAGGAGCAAAACCTCTATCCTAATGCGAAGAAGAGAAACACATAAATGCCTTTGAATGTAAATGCTACAGAAGAGTTCTTCAAATGTTATGGACAAAAAAAAAACAAATATATTCATACTACAAGAACTTAATATTGAAGAAGGCTGGCTAGTAGAGAGGAGTAAATAGGGAAAACGTAAAAATATTTTGGACACATTAAACGTTATGATAATCTAGATAAAACTGTCTTGGAAGGGTACATAATGAGAAAAAGAAAAAGAGGAAGACCAAGGCGAAGATGGCTGCAAGACACCGTTGATAATCTGCAAATGGATGCATCAACAGCAGGCCATCTTGCTCACAACCAAGAGGCCTGCAGGAGAGCTGTTAAGGAGGCAAAGTTCCGCTAGGGACACTCAAATGATCGACTGTAGTTTTTTGTAAGATAAAGTTATAAATCAAAAGGTTACAAGTTCGTGCACATCAGTGAATAAATCTGTTCCCACATTTTTGTTTTACATAATCTAATATATCTAGTGTTAAAAAAAATAAAAGGTAAAATCCCGTTTTCATGCCTTCAAGGCATATTGAGGATATGTGTTATTTCTATAGTACATCATACTGTTCTAATTATACATTTTAAAAATAATCTTTAACAATGAGAAGAATATTATGTCCGACAAAACACTCGCAAACAGAAACTGAAAAAGTAACGTTATTCATAAACAGTGAAATGCTTTCCCAAAATATCTACAAGCACCCGAAACAGCCGCTGTAGCACAAGAGATAATAACTGAATATATCACAAACAGTGCTTCTGTGCTCAGTGCAAGTACATCTGGTCGGGATCCCCATACCGTAGACATTACTGGCGATAAAAAGGGACTTATAAAACTGATTTATCTGTTCTGTTAGAGAAGATTTAAATGGTGCCATGAAACCTACAACGATCCGGCAAGATGGATCACTTTAAATATCATCACTTTAAGGATCATCACTTTAACTACCATCGCTTTAAAGATCATCACTTTAAGTGATTATGGAAATTCTGGAAACCACTAAAGAAGATCTGATAAAGAGACCAGAAAGCACTGTCCTATTTCAGCACAGCTCTAATGCTCGGAAATGTTCATTCAATGATTACATTAGGGAACTAATAATTTTAGAATATATTACCTGATCCTAGTTAGTGTTTTCACAAGAAACTGACGGTTTAATTCTTTCTCGACTGTAACTTATGCTCTAGTGGTAAAATGTCAAGGACTTTTGAAAACTGTAATGAGTATGGCTGGAGAGAGAGAGAGAGAGAGAGAGAGGAGAGAGAGAGAGAGACAGAGAGACAGAGTGAGAGAGAGAGAAATGAATGAATAAATGAATGATCTTTATTTTTAAAGTGAAAAAAATTGGGCACGCAGGCCTGTCTTACATTCTTCCCTTCATCACTCCATCTTTCATTCTTCCCCTACACTCGATTTAATACAAGTATACAAATTACATTAGGAAAAAAAATATCAGAAGAATGTAAGATTAAATTATTACATTCAAAGTAAAAGAGAAGAAGTAATTAACCTAATAAAATAGCTCTCACTCACGCAGACATATACATAAACAAAAAATACATTGTCTGTACAGATCTTCTAACATATATTTATTAACAAACAATAAAATAATGTCTAACACTATCTAACAAGTTACATTTCGAACTATGTCATTTTAGTACTTGATGGCTGGGGGTCATGGTTTGAGATCATCATCATCATCATCATCATCATCATCGCCTTTCACTCCCTTGAAAGCATAGGCCACGGATAAAGGCTCTCCAGTCATCCCCGTTCTTGGAATTATTCTCTGCTTCCTTCCATGTGTATCCCTTGTCTCTGAGCACTGTCATAATTTCTCTTTCTGCAAGTAAGTCTAGGTCTTCCTTGTTTTCTGTTCTCTTGAGGATTCCATGTCAGTGCCTGTCTTGCTATGCTGGTGTCGGGTTTCCTCAGAGTGTGGCCAATCCACCTCCACTTCCTACACATGATTTGAGGGTTCACAGGTTCTTGTACTGCCCTTTCCCAGACCTCCTCGTTCCTGATCTTGTCCTGCCATTTAATGTTTAAATGTTTCTCAAGCAGTAGTTCATGAATGTTTGTATCTTCTGTTGTACTGTCTTGGTCAAGACACATGTCTCTGAACCAAAGGACAACCTTTAAGTTTGTATTGAAAAGCCTAAGTTTGGTTCTTGTTTTGATGTTCTTAAATGACCATATTTTGTTAAGTTGGATAAATGCTGTCCTGGCCTTGGTTATTCTACTTTTAACACCCTTTTCCGTTCCCCCGTATTTATCCACTATGCTGCCTAAATATGTGAAATACTCTACTTCCTCAAGTGGCACTCCCTCAGTTATCATGAGGCTATTGTTTGCAATATTACAACTATGGGTTGAGACAGCGCTTGTTATTCTATGGAGGTATATAGTTACAAGCAACTAAATAATTTAAAAGGTTTGAGTTAAAGGATGAAGTACTACAAAAGGAATTTAAATGGTAGGAGAGTGTGTTCCAGAGCTGTACTGCATAGTATGCAAGGCTTTTTTTTTACAGATCAAGCCTGTGTTTAGGAAAAAGACAGTTTTTTAAACGCTGGCTATGTTTAGTGTTATTTGTAAACAGTGACCTGAAGTAAGGCGGAGAATTGTGCGACAGAATTCTGTGAACAAACTTAACGTTCAGGTTAAAGAGAGAGAATGAGAGAGTGAGTGTGTGTGTGAGAGAGAGAGAGAGAGAGAGAGAGAGAAAGAGAGGAACATTTATATGTGTATCTTAATGAACACAAACAAAATCATAACACACACATTGGAGTCCCACTGACGCCAGTGAACTATGTCATGACATGAGAGTGGTTTTACATCTAGTGCTAGACATAAGTGAAAGTTGAAATGCTGCCTTATATTGTTGAGAATAAATTTACTCCTGACGATGATATAGCATTAAGATTATTATTGTCATTTTCGAAAACGGTTACGAAAGTTGAGCTCATTAAAACTCACGTACGTTCAACAGGAGCAGAAAATTTATTGGGAAAACTCGTCATGATTTCAACCAAATGTTAAATCTCTCAAACCGACCTCATTTCTGATTTTGCTAATATGAAAGCAAGGAAAGTGTCTTTTTAGACATAAGATATTTAACTGAAGCGACAGAAGTATAAATTACATGAATCAATGAACGTCTTTCTCTTTTTCTTTTTTTTTTTCAAAAGCTAGAAACTAAACATACACCCAACAGTATTGAGGGTTTGTGGTTTAAAAGGTCTTTGTTCTGGATGTGATGAGGATTATATAAAATAATTTTTCTTTTTTTTTCAATGATCGTTCAAAATAATACTGAACAATGGCATACTTACTTGACATATTGAGATAAGGAACATTTTTCATGTGTTAATTTAGAAAATGGCCGACAATTTAAAAATTAACATCTAAAAATAATTTTCATGTCCGTTTATAGTAGTAAGTAGAATTTTGGTATATACTTTCATATTGGTAGAATTCAGTTCTACACTGCACTACTGTCTACCTGTTTATGCCTGATATTTGTAGGCTTGCTATTACCAGTAGTACTTCTGAGATTCAAACTTGAGCTTTCACTTCCACTATCTCTAAGACTCCATAGTACTATTTAGTATTACAACGATAGACAGTGGAGACTTCACTCTTTCCAAACAGTGGAGGTCCGTCTCTTTCGTCGTTGTAGATATCGGCTTAGTACCTGCTTGGAGTCTGGTGGTGTCTGGTGGTGTCTGTTGATGTCTGTTTACTATTCGTTGACAGACTAACTCACCAAGGAAAGGCTTTCACTCAGTGTCAAACACAAGTAGCAGCTTTATAGATTCATGAAATCTTTATTGGTGCATCTGGTGATATAAAGGCGATGATGAGTGGAAAACAGTGGCAGTGACAATTCTAAATAACACGACATGACGTTACTCCAGCAAGACAACTTATATGATTCCAGGCGTCTACTAACATCACGAAGCCTAACTTCGACGCCAACAGAATCCTACCACATACTAGATTCACTATTCTATACTACAAAAACCGCTGCTTACCACTAAGAAACAGACTAAGTTCCTACACTACAAACTTCGTCCTAATCTAACAAAACTAAGAAACAGACTAAGTTCTTACACTACAAACTACGACCTACTCTAACAAAACTAAGAAACAGACTAACTTCCTACACTACAAACTACGTCCTACTCTAACAAAACTAAGAAACAGACTAACTTCCTACACTACAAACTACGACCTACTCTAACAAAAGTAAGAGTTAGACCGACTGGCCACTTACAGTCTCTCCCACAATTCTTTCTTTCGCGGGTTTTTCAGCCCACGTGACGTACTCGAAGTATCTCGACTGACCCAAAATCTCGTTTTCATAACCGATTACCTGGCCAGTCTCTACTTGCCCGTGCTCCACGGTCAAGCTGTTATATGCAAACACAAGGTTAAAGGGGACTGAACGATTAGTTAAGTAATCTGCGTGACCTAACCTTGTTTATACCTAGCTTTTAAATACCAAGATGACCTCGCTAACCTCTACCTTCAAAACATCGCTATATTGTCATAACTCTTGACATCGGAAGAAAAGTCAGTTGTTGAGGCTTCAGACCTGACACTCTCACAGTTAATCAAATTGACCTTCTTTCCTTTTCTTTCTTTCCTTTTTTTTTCTTCCTTTTGTTTTTCTTTAATGACTATACATGGCTGAATAATCCTTGAAAAAAATTGAATTTAGAAACGAGTAAACTTACCAGTCAACTAACGGTGATATGTCTCGCTGTACATTACTGTAATAACTTCATAGACTTCTTGATTAAAATTTCTTGATCCCAGAAAGATAAAAAGGCGGCAATGAAAAAGAAATATTTGTTTGGTATCATTTAAGAAGTAATATGTAGTGACTATGTTTTTCTGTGATTTATCTGTACATTATTTCATATGTTGTGAGAGACGGATTGTTTTGGACAAAAGTACCAAGATTATATTTCTGAGTACGTTATTTGTTATGGTTAGCTATGTAGCTGTAGAAAGTTAGTGTCTTCAGTCAGTGAGACATTAGCATGTCATTTGCGAAACTTTGCTTTCACGTCGGGCTATCGGTTGTGAGCAAGATGCCCTGCTGCTGATACAACCATTCGCGCATCATCAACTATGTCTTGCAGCCATCTTCGTCTTGGTCGTCCTCTCTTTCTTTTCCTATTATGTACCTTTTCAAGACTGTCTTCTCTAAATTATCATGACATTTATTATGTCGGAAATATTTAAGTTTTCTCTGTTAAATCTTATTTACTAGTCAACCTTCTTCAAAATCAATTTCTTTTAGTATGGATACATTTGGGGGGGGGGGGCGGGGTGTTGTGTCTATGATATTTGAAGAACTCTTCTGTAGCATTTACATTCAAAGGCATTTATGTGTTTCTCAGCTGTTTTGTTAAATGTCCAGGTCTCTCAGGCATATGTCGCCATCAGAAAGATGGAAGCCTTTAAAAATCGTATTTTTGTAGTCCTATGTGTTTCTCCTTTAGTTGTGTTATTTTTCGAAGAGCAGTGCATATCCTCCTTTTTAATTTCCCTCATTGATCTCCGTTATTAGTTAGTAATTATCCAAGATATTCAAAACTCTCCACCTCTTCTAGTTTTTCCTCATTTATATATATTTCAGCTGCCTCATTTATTTTGTTGGTTGTCATCAATTTAGTTTTCTTTGCATTAGATGGAGGTTTTGCTCTTCGACTGACATAATTAGTTTTTCAATTCCTTTTTGTGTTGTGGACAGTAATACTGTGTCATCAGCATATCTAATCTCTGGTATTTCTTAACCTCTAATTGTTATGGCATCGTAATATTCTTTGTCTACATCTTCTCTAACATTCCTCATTATATTTGTCTGAGGAGGGGGGGGGGGGTACTTCCTCTGATGGTCTGAAGGAGTTGTGTTGTTGTTCCGCTCTCTACGGTAGAGAGTTTCCTGCATATAGAGCATGGTGATGCCATTGACAATCGGGAAAGACAGATGGACAGTCGGGAGAGACCGACAGACACTGGGAAAAACCAGAATCCTCACTGGGAAAGCGTCCCTGAACTGGGCTGTCCGGGCCATCAACCCTGTCAGCCGACATACTATTGCTACAAAGTCCAAAAAGAAGAAATGCCCCCAGGATCCACCGAAAGGGGGGGGGGGAGAATGATGGATCCACAGGTGACTTTACGGAAACGACCATGCCCGCCCCAATTAATTCGAGTTCAGAACAGCGGATGGAGTATCCATGCATCTGTGGCAGGAAATTTAACACTCAACGTGGCATGAAGATACACAGAACGAAGAAGGGATGTGGTGGTTCCTTGCTGACCAATACTCAACAGTGCACTGTGACGCCAGTCTCAGATAAGACATTAGAAGACCTCTGTCAGGATATAATCCACAGTACGGAGAATATTCAGGTTGAGTCAGGCAGCAGGGAGGCAATGCAGCTCTCCGATGAGACCAGAGACAAGGTTAACTTTCCACCAGCAAGTGCAAAAAGCATATGGGAAAACCTAGACGCAGGATTATGCAAAGAACTGGACAAACAGCTAAGAGGAAAAAACCTGGAGCAAAAGCTGGAAGCATTTGTAACATCATATATCTTCACTGCTACAAAGAGTTTGGAACCAAACAGGCAAAAAGAGAAAAAGTGACACCAAGAAAGTCCAGAAGACAGAGGGAAGTAGAAGCAATAAGACAGCAGAAGAACCATGCCCGGAAAATGTTCAAGAAGGCACATGAATCAGAAAAAGAAGGACTAAGACAGGTTTGGCAGCATCTAAAATCCCAGCACAATGCCCTTTGCAGAGCTGAAAGACTAAGAGAGAGGGAAAACAGATACGCAAGAGAGAAGTTCTACAGAGATCCCTTCGGATTTGCCAAGCAGTTATTTGAACAGCCAAAATCAGGTACGCTGAAAGCAGGTAAGGAGGTGCTCGAAGAACATCTGAGCAAGACATACTTTGATAAAAATCAGCATACACCTCTCGAGCAGATGAAAGGTCTAGTGTGGCCCTGTGCACCAGGCAGCAAATTCAAATGCAGCCCACCAACCTTACAAGAAGTAGAGAGCATTGTAAGAAAAGCTAAAGGCAAGTCAACACCAGGCCCAAATGGCGTTCCTTACATACTATACAAAAGATGCCCTGAAGTACTAAAGAAGCTTCATAAACTCCTACGAACAGCATGGACCAAAGGAGTCATATGTAAGGAATGGAAAAAGGCTAACGGAGTATACATCCCCAAGGAGCAGAATTCCACTGAAATCAACCAGTTCAGGCCGATCTCACTTCTGAATGTGGAAGGAAAGATATTCTTCTCTGTGATGGCAAAAAGACTAACAACATACCTCCTAGACAATGGTTACGTTGATACATCCGTGCAGAAGGGAGGAATTCCAGGTTTCTCAGGATGTCTCGAGCATGCGTCAATGATTTGGGAAGCCATTCAGCAGGCAAAATCTGGAAAGCAAGATCTACAGGTAATATGGCTTGACCTAGCCAATGCGTATGGCTCAGTACCGCACCAGATGATATGGCTAGCACTAAACATGTATCATGTGCCAAAAGAAATCACAAATATGCTGAAAAGGTACTTCACAGGGTTCCTCATGAGGTTTGGAACATCAGGATATACTACAAGATGGATCGAGCTCCAGGTAGGAATTGCAATGGGCTGTACAATATCTCCCATACTGTTCGTACTAGACATGCAAGTAATCCTGAGAGCAGCAGAAGGAGCAGCAGAAGGCCTAAGATTCAGAAATGGATGTCAAATGCCACCACTAAAAGCATTCATGGATGACACAACAGTAATAACAACCAGTAAAGCACAGGCACGAAAGATGTTAGAGCGTTTGGACAACCTTATCATATGGTGCCGCATGAGCTTCAGGCCAAAGAAGTCAAGAAGTCTGTCACTCATGAAAGGGAAAGTGATAGAAAGATCGTACACGGTGGCAAATCAAATAATCCCAACTGTAGGGGAAGAGCCAGTGAAGAGCCTTGGCAGAGTATATGATGCATCCATGAAGGACTCAAGCGCTATGAAGCAGGTTATAGAAATGGCGCAGAATGGACTGAGCATCATAGACAAAAGCAGGCTACTGGGTAAGTTCAAAATATGGTGCCTCAAGTTCATGCTGATTCCAAAACTGATGTGGCCACTACTCATTTACGAAGTAAGTACCAGCACAGTAGAGGCAGTCGAAAGAAAGATAAATAAAGCCATAAGAAAGTGGTTGGGCGTACCACCAGGATTAACTGATGTAGCGCTGTACTGCAAGAAGAGCAAACTGCAGCTGCCTTTCAAATCTGTGGTTGAAGAATACAAGGTAGGAAAAACAAGACTTGCAATGATGCTACAAGAATCTACAGATCCGGTGGTACGAGAAGTGCAGCCAACACTTAGAACTGGACGAAAATGGAAAGTAGGTGAGGAAGTGACCACAGCCAGGGAAACGCAGGAGCTGAAAGAAGTAATAGGGTACACCCAGACCAACAGAAGGGGATTTGGTCATGGTGAAATCAAATGGTGGTCAAAGGCCTCCTGCAAGGAAAGAAGGGATATGATCATCAGCGAAGTAAGGAATTCAGAGGATGACAAGCGGGTCCAGAAGGCAGTCCAACAATCACAACAAGGGCAATGGACAACATGGGAGGAAGTCCTGCAGAGATCACTAACATGGAATGACATCTGGAAAATGGCACCCTTGAGGCTCAGCTTCATCATCAGAGCTACTTATGACCTTCTGCCTACAGGCTCCAACCTATACAAATGGGGTGTATCACAAGATACAAAGTGCCCTCTCTGCAACGAAAGGCAAACATTGGAACATGTGCTGTCAGCATGTAGAGTGTCTTTAGGGCAAGGACGGTACACCTGGCGGCACAACAGAGTGTTGCAGGAACTATTAGCCATTGTAGACAGGGCAAACGATAAAGCAAATAACAGCAAAAGAGTTGAGGTCCCACCTAAATACTTCATAGGTGCTGGTACGACATCAAATATTGAAATCAGGGACATTCCCTTACCATCACTGCTAGATGGTACAAATGATTGGGAAGTGACAGCGGACCTTCCAGAAAGACGAGAATACCCGACTGCCATCAAGAACACAGGAATGCGACCGGACATTGTAGTGTACTCCACAGAAAAACAGGAATTAATAATGATCGAGGCTACGTTCCCATACGAAACTAGAATAGAGGAACAGCATTTATTCAAATTGGAGAAGTACAATGATCTGGTCAAGCAACTGAGGCAGGGGGCAGGAATCAGGGCAAAAGTGATAGCTGTAGAAGTGGGAGCAAGAGGATTCGTAGCAACATCAGCATATGACCTATGTAAGCAACTGGGCATAAAGGGACAAGCAAGAGCAAGGGCATTGAGAAGCCTTTCAGAAACAGCAGAAAAGGCCTCATGCAGGCTGTGGAGTATGCGAAACAAGCATTGGGAACATAAGTAATTTCATTTGCCACAACCAATACCAGTCCTCCATAGCTAAATCACTAAAGACGCGTGGCAACTGGAAGATCATGGGTTCGATCCCGGGACCGAAAAAAAAGCAACAACTCACAAGACCTCTGGGAGTCATGACCCAGAGGGGCCCACCCCCCTTAGCGTGTCAGGAGTTTAAAGGGCCGAAACACTTGTCTGAGGGGGGGGGGTTACTTCCTCTGATGATCTGAAGGAGTTGTGTTGTTGTTCCGCTCTCTACGGTAGAGAGTTTCCTGCATATCAGTATACAGGTAAGGCGACAGCTTGCACCCCTGGCGGACCCCTTTTTATGTCAAACCAATCTGTTTCACCATTCATTCTTCCTGCTGCCTGTTGGCCTGGATACAGCAGTGATGTTACTTGTGTAACACACAATAATTAGTGCATGAGTATATAACTATACACTGAACAAATGCAGTAAAGCTGTGATATCAAAATGTATAAACTAGGAAAAAAGTAGGAACAGATTTATTACCTATCGAGTACAAAGTTGTGACGTTTCGTTGTAAGCCTTAATCACATAAAAACATACAAGACGAAGAAATAGAGAGAGGAGATAAAATAAAAAATTCACATGAATGCTATGTTAAAAAATAAATAAATAAGAACAAAATTAAATAAAATGAATAGAAAACGTACTGTAAATTGTTAGAAGCTGTCGCTTGTCCGACCATGTGTGTCAGAAATCCGCATGGTGGAGTGTAGAGAGTATTTAAATGGAGACTTGAGATGTGTGATTGAGGGTGGTTGATGGGTAAACCGTGGAGGGGAGAGAGCGTGATACAATGGTAATCTACCCCGGAGAAAGTGAAATATGTGATTATAGTTGGGGTAGAGGGGTTGGTGCTGCCATCGTTCTCACATTCCAGAATCCAATCCTTGTCACATGTTTAGGGCCGACGAATGAGCTCCTCGGAGTTGGCATCCCTGATGCTCGGTTGGTTTCTCTGCAAGTTTCTGCAACGATATCTTTTTTCCCAGGATAAGGTAACACAGGTATTGACTGGGTACATAGGACCCAACTAGAAGATCTTTATTTTTCTGATGACATAACTCTTATCAGTAATAATGTGAATTCCAAGCAAGAAAAAACAGATAGCCTGTCTTCACTGGCTAGCTAAATTGGACTTGAAATTAACAAGGACAAAACAAAAATAATAAAAATTCCCCTCAATCAAAACGGAAAAATACACATAGAAGGGACAGATATTGAAGAAGTCAATCAATTTGCATACCTTGGCAGCTACATAGACCAGGATGGTGACACTAGAAAGGAAGTTAGGATTAGAATTAAAAAAAGAAGCATCAATCTTCAAGAATCTTGAGAACATATGGAATTCAAAAGTTATAAGCACAAAAACCAAGTTAAGACTATTAAATTCAAATGTAATATCCACCCTCATTTATGCACGCGAAAGCTGGAAAACACCTAAAGGAATAGAAAAGAAATTAGACTCTTTTGAAAACAAATGCCTAAGGAAAATACTCTGCATCAAGTGGAAAGAATTCAAGAACAATGTAGAGATAAGACAGAAGACTGAACAACAACCAATATCATGGGTGATCAGGAAAAGCAGATGGACATAAGTTGGTCACGTGTTGAGAAGAAATGATCAGAGAATCCCAAAACAAGCTATCAAGTGGAACACAACAGGCCAAAGAAAAAGAAGCAGATCGCGTGAAACTCTGAAGAGGACATTGTTAAGAGAGGCCAAATTAACAGGCATAAAATCCTTTGATGAGGTTAAAAGACTCGCCGAAGACAGGAAAACTTGGCGAACTACTTTGCAAGCCCTATGTGACGTTTAACGGCACGAGAAGGATATAAGATATAAGAAGATATAAGAGGGGTTGGAATGTGATGCTGTGAAGAGCTTCAGAGCTATGTGTAACAAGTGAGAAGGGAGTGGAACTTAATGGGGGAGAGATTATGATTGTGGAAGACGAGAATGCTAGTTGTTGCTGAATAACGAGTTCAAAACATGTAGTTCGAGAGTCCCATATTCCTGAATGTAGCGGTTCTCAACCACTAGGCGGTTTGTGTCGTGTCACTTAGGACATTGCTCTTAAATTTTCGTTTTCATGCACAATTCTGTGGTAGAATAACTGGCAACATAAAAATAGTTTGTTATCATAACTGATTATGTTAGTTAAATTTTGATAGGATCACTGACGAGAAACGTTTTTCTGCAAATTGCACTCAGCAAAACTAATTGACAACTCAGATAAGTACGCTTTAAGATTATTTTAATCATTATATTTGTGGTTTACATTAAAAGAATCTTTCACACTTTTGAGAAAGATTTGGTGATTTTCTATTAAAGATATGAATCATAATATTAATTGAATGTTAAATTTGATTCACAACAATAACAAAGTACTCGTGTGAATGAAGCAATGTAATCAGAAAAACTCACATGAATCATTCGCTTTGATCTGTTTGAGAGCATTGGACGTTCAATTTCCAAGAATGTCCTTTAGATTACATTGAAATAAATGCCTTTTAAAAATGATCTCTTCAAAAATGGAAAAGTAAAATTTAAAAAAAAATAAAATAAAGTCTATCATAGACCATCTCTCGTGTTGATCATTTTTGCGACATGCATCAAATTCATCATACAAAGTTAGAAACAAAAATCTTGATACTATTGGTTACGTAAAACATGGAGTAATTTCCAGTGTTTTATTGTTATGGATCTCATTAACTTTACACATACCTTCAACCAATTCCCATAATAACAAAAATTGTACTATTTGATGAAGAAACTGCTGCAAAGATCAAAGCAAGGTAGTCTCTCTGGGCCAAAATGACTAGATTAGCCAAGTTTTCAAGAAGATTAATCAAGTAATCAGATTATAGCTGTGTGGTCCAAATCGAACATCTGGGATCTGTGTTTTACATATTAGATCTGCTTTTCTTTCAGGTAATTTGCGTGTTTGACTGTGCTTTCTGCCTGTGCTAATGTATGAAGGAAACTGTATTACAGAGAGAAAAATTACGATCTGACACTGGACCGTCATAGGAAGTACTACTAAGACAAATTTGTCTGCTCTTTGAACTCATGATTTAGTGAAGAATGTGAGTCGATCTGGATTATCACTCCCAGAGTTCTTTAATTTGTGGGCCATGACCCCCAGGGTTCTGTAAGTTGTGTTCATGACTTCTAGAGATATGTGATTGTTGAGTCATGACACCCAAAGTTCTGCACGTTGTGGGTCAGTGTGAAGTCTGTGAATTGACGGGCCATGGTTCCACGAAGTCTGCGAGTTGATGGGCCATGATTCTACGATGTCTGTGAGCTGCTGGATGTTTTTTCTCAGATATGAACCACCATCAGCAATTTGACATACAGCTTAGCTCTCCTGTCACAGAAGACCAGTGTTAGAAGCAAAACAACTAACCTGTTTAAGACTTTTTCTTGTCTCCTTCTTCATACACCTTTAAGTGTTGAGGGGAGAAATAGGCATCTTGGTAGGACTCAGCAATTTGCTTCATATACTGCGATATTTAGCTTTTCTGTACTTTTTTTATTTATTGATTTTTTTGTGTGCATTCCCTACACGCAACATGAAGACTGTTCTGCTCTTTATGAAAAACTGTCCTATGTTCTTGTCTTATCTTGTCTCGTCGCACCCAGTTCTTACACAAGCTAAAGGCTACTATGACTCAACTCCCACTTCTACAGCTAATACTTTAGTATTGACCTTTGTCCTTGCTTTAATTCCTTCATCAGATCATTCTAAAATGTGTTCTCCTCCTGTGTTCTAGTTTCGTATGGGACAGTAAACTTGATTGCTGTTAGACATTTCCTTGTTGCTGAGTAGACTAAAATGTCTGGTCACTTTCCAGTTATTCCAATGTTTGTGAGTTTATTTTCTCTATAACCCTGCTGTGTACCCACTCCTTCTTCTTCTTCGTTCGCTTCTACCATCAAGATCGCCCCGTGATCCTACTGAGTTTACTTCTGAAGTTCTCGCGGTAGTCTCATTTAGGATGGAGGCTCAGAGCATCGTGGAGCTTGGGCCTATATTCTCGGTGGATCACAGAAGAGGCATTGCGTGACACTGTGGTTTTCGTTGCATCAGTTTAGTCTAGAGTTGGACTCGGTTTGGATATGAATATATCCCCGCTGGGTGAGAGGTGATTGTCCATCCAGCCTAGAATTGGACTTTCTCACCGGAAAACCTCGACCTGTTTTGGATATCAGTATATCCCCGTCGGGTGAGAGGTGGTTGACTATCTAGACTGCACTGGTCCAGTGTCTCCGATTTCAGCATTTTGTGGTCGTGGCCGCTACCCTTCTCGGTGGTGACCAGGACGAAGTTTTTCTCGAGGAGGACGAATCCTCGCCAATGGTGATTTTCATTCCTGGGTAAAGACGTATTATCCCAGTATAGGTGAATATAGGACGTGACCGGACTCTAGAGCGGAGGTACCTTGATATGCGTAGCCATCAGGTTTCACCCCTGGGCTAAACCGGTTTAGGCATATTGCCCCAGTATGGGTGTATATAGGACGTGACTGGCCTCTAGAGCAGAGGTGCCGTGATATGAGTAGCCCTCGTCGCGAGTCTACTGGCCATAGCATTAAACCTCACTTAATCCTTTCATTCACCTTTCCAACAGCGGCGCCGCTGGGAGGAATGTCACCCCACCCGCGGCAGCGGAACAATCTCGCCAGCTGAGTATTTTGAACTATTAAAAGCGCTTTTCCCAAGAGGGTCGGAGCTTAATAAGCATGTATTAGCTCTAGAATTGTCAGTTATCCAAATAGGATCGTGTCATCTAACGAACCTCAACTGATTTAATGAGCCATTCTCGGTTTCACCATGAGACAGTGTATGGCTTAATCTTTGAGACAAGCATATGACTACTGGCAGGAACAACCAGATAGCTTTCTTCACCGAACTTTAGTCGGATATCTGCCTACAGACTGACGCGGGGCACGGGAGATAGCGCTCTGCTCGGAGCGGATCACTTTCGATCCCAGCGTCGTTTTATTTCCTATAACGAACGAGAAGAAAGCCCGGCTCCGACAACCAACGCACATTACATATTGCAGACCCGGTACTCTTTGCGAGAGATGAGCCAATTTCGAGACCATTGGTCGACAACACCATAGCACACCACCGACGCTTTAGCACGAACTTGGCTGGCTAGCCGTTTATAGACTTCGTTCCACGGACAAACCGCTCGCTTCTGCATCGAAACACCTTAACTCTCGCCGTCCAGGAAAGGAGTGAAAATCCTTCTCCCCACGCACTGAGCGCTTTTTCACCAAAAGACAGGCCGGTAATGATCCTTCCACAGGTTCACTGACGGAAATCTTGTTAGGACTTTTACTTTCTCCAAGCGATCGAGTTCAAGTAGCTTCTCTGCCAGCGGTGCCAGCACACGCCTACCAGACCTAGACCAACCCGAGGGGCTCATTGAACTGCTCAATCGATAGTAGCGACGGGCGGTGTGTACAAAGGACAGGGACGTAATCAAGCGAGCTTATGACTCGCGCTTATCAGGAATTCCTCGTTCATAGGGAAGAATTACAAGCCCCAAACCCTAGCGCGAAGGAAATTCAACACTTTCGGGCCAGGGAGTCATCCACGCTGATTCCTTCAGTGTAACGCGCGTGCGGCCCGGGGCATCTAAGGACATCACAGAGCCTGCGGCCCCGGACATCTAAGAGCATCACAGACCTGTTATTGCTCAATCTCGTGTAGCTAAATGCCACTCGTCCCTCTAAGAAGTTGCGCCGGCGCATCGTGGAACCGGCGAACTATTTAATAGGCCAGAGTCTTGTTCGTTATCGGAATTAACCAGACAAATCTCTCCACCAACCTAGAACGGCCATGGACCACCACCTACCGAATCAAGAAAGAGCTATCAATCTGTCAAACCTTACAGTAACCACTCCTAATTCTTCACTAAATTTTCAAATATCATGTTTAGTTTGATAATTCTCATCTTTCTGTGCATTCCTTTAATCCCCATCTGACTTACTAAAATGATGAAGAACATTTTTCTGAGTATTATATTTTTAGAAAGTGATTTTAATTCACCAGTGAGAAGGTAAATGTTTTTAAAGAAACAATATGTGCATTTAGGAATAGTATAAGCAGAGATATGGATATAATTATGGTTGGCATATTTGTCTGTTGGTGAGAAAGTTTGCCAATATGTGATACAGGTTTTTGTTGGTAAGATCTTGGCCAACATTTGATGTGTCTGTTTGTTGTTTGTTGTTTGTTTGTTTATTTGTGGGAGTAAAGATAATACAGTTTGATTTTCAAGTAATGCATTCAATAACTATAGGACGGTTTTTTATCTGAACAGCTTTAAAACATATTTCTTTTGTTTATTAAGTCTGTCACTGACTTTCTATATGTCCACCAAATTGTCTACGTAAGAAATATTTATCACACTGTAAATGTTAAGTATTTATTTAATTATATTTACAGGTTCTAAAAATGTCAGACCAGGTATACACGACTGTTGTGATACTGCTACTCTTGACAAGACTTAATGTTGAATGTAAAAATGTTGTATTTTTACCTGTAATGGCTACAAGTCATGCACGACTTCATGCATTTGTAGCAGAAGAGCTAGCAAAGATGGGACATAATGTATGGCTGGCACTTCCATCAGCTTTAGAAGGAAGGAAAGCAGAGAGTTATAATGGTGTGAAGACTTTCAGTTATAGTGAATTCCATCAAATGTCGGAAGATGACTTCATTAAACTCATAGAGAATTCTATAAACCAGGCAATAATATCTGGAACTGGAGAACCAGACTGGGAATGGCTTTGGAATGCAGAATTTACTGTTTCAGAAATTTACTTTCAGGCAATGAAGACTGGGAACTTGATAAAATATATAGAAAGTCTGAAACCCGATCTTCTCATACTTGATTGGTATCCAGCAGTGGATGAGAGAGTAGCAATTTCATACAAGCTTAAGGTGCCTTTTGCTATTCTCAGTGCCTTACAGAATCATGTTACAGGAAGAATACCATTCAACCCAGTTGCAGAAGCTTACAATTCACGACATTTTCGCAACAGTGCCAGCTTGTGTGAGCAAGTATTGACTATCATCAATCTGATGCGTCCCCTGTTTCTCCATATTTTCAATGATAGAGGGTATATGAAGCAGCTTATGCCAACAGAACCCAATGTTCCATCAGCAAATGAACTCATGAGTAAAGCAGAGGTTTATATTGTGGAGTCTGATCCAGTCTTTGATTATCCTCGACCTATGTTGCCTAATGTGAAACTTGTAGGTGGAGTATCTGCAGGTCCAGCAAGAGATTTACAGGAACCATTCAAATCATTCATTGAACGATCAGAAAAAGCTGGAGTTGGAGTTGCTGTTTTTTCTTTTGGTAGTCTGTATGTAAATTTTGCTAAAAATCTAGAAGAAAAACTTGTGTCAGTTGTGAGAAGGCTTAAACTGAACACAATTTGGAGAGCTAATATCACATCTCCTGACCCAAACAAGATTCTCACATCTACATGGATACCACAGAATGATCTTTTGGGAAACAAAAATGTAAAAGTGTACTTAACACATTCAGGGATTCACAGCCTTTATGAGGGAGTCTATCATGGTGTACCAATTGTCAGCTTGCCCCTCTTCTATGACCAGCTGTTTAATATGGAACTAATAATAGACAAAGGTTATGGTCTTGGTACTGATGTTTTAAAAGCTACAGAAGACGAACTTGTCAAAATCATAGAGGATGTAGTTTCTAGTGATAGAATTAGGTCAACCATTGGCAAAGCTTCACAAATTTATCGAGAACTGTACAAAAATCCAAAACAAGAAGCAGCATTTTGGCTTGATCATGTGATGCGTTATGGAGGGTCATACATGAGATACAGTGGTCAGAAGATACCCATGTATCTGTTTGTTATGGCCTATTTTCTTCTCTTTCTTGCGGGAATAGTGGCTACTCTAAGTTTCTTATTTTTTATTTTCATTATTATGAAACTATTTTGCTTTTATTTTAGAAGAAGAGGACATTTAAAAAAAGATTAATTATAATGTATTCTTGTTATTTATATTAAGTCCATTTTGCTGTTTGTTAATGTGGCAAAAAAACCATTAATTACTGACTAATAAGATACAAATTATCTGCACATTGTGTGATCTCTTTTCACCATCAGCTATCTCTAGTTTATTCTGAAGTATAAAACTAACTAAACAGGTTATATACAAACTTTTTTCATTTACATTTATGTGTAATGGAGATTCCAATATTAAAGAAGTAATCTCAAATAATAAAAGTAAACTGTTCAATAGATTTTGTCTATGATAAGTGTACACAGAGGATTAAATAGCTACACGTGGATAACTGCTTAGCTACGCGTTGTTCTGACGAAGAGATGAGTGGTCCATTGTAACATTTTGTTTTTAATTATTTGTCCCCAAAAAATAAGAGTATCTCTTTTTACTTTGAAAGCAAAGCGCATTTAAGACTAGATCTTTCTTTGTTCCTTTTCTTAAATATCAAACTCTTCTTTTACTAGCACAGAAATGTGAACTTTGAAATAATATTTTACATCATCAGACAGAATGGCAGGATTAAGGGGGGGGGGGGGCAATTTTTGCATAGGAAAGCGAATAGGCAAATACCTGGAATTTCAGAAAGATATATCTTACATCCTTCCCGAGCCGCTAAACATCACACATGGCTCGCATAGTAGTTCTCCAAATTTTCCTGTGATCGGCGAGCTTTTCAACCTCATCAAGAGATTTTATGCCTATTAGTGTGGCCTCTCTTAACAATGTCCTCTTTAGAGTTTCACGTGACCGATCTCTTTTAGAAAAATATATACGCCAGTGTGTGTGCATATATATATATATATATATATATATATATACTGTATTTCTAGATATAAACATCTATACGAAGGCATTTGACAGTGATGCATGATAAACTAATAAAATGTCTTGAGGAACTAATGACAAACTAATAAAATGTCTTGAGGAACTCAATCATGATAGCAGAGACAACAAAATTATAACAGATCTCTACTTGGAACAGGAAGCATCTGTAAGATATGTCACAGTGACATCAACAAATGTACCCAAAAAGAGGAGAGAGAAAGAAGGATGTCTTCTGTCTCCACGTCCCTTCAACATACAGACAGAGAACACGAGCGTAGATGATGCAGTCCTTCTAGCAGAGACACCACAGAACCTACAGAAATTAATAGATAAGATACACAACACAAGGCAAGAACGTGGGCTTGAGATCAATATTAAGAAGATCAAAGTAATGGTGCTCAGTAGGAAAGACCAGAAGCTAAAGATGGATTTAACCATAAACAAAAAGATACTGGAACAAGTGATAAACTACTGCTACCTAGGGCATACACTAAATGAAGATGGGAGATGTGAGATAGAAATAAAGAAAAGAATAGGAATGGCAGAACAAACATTCATCAGCATGAAGACAGTGCTTTTATTCAGATATCTGTCCATTAAAAACAAAACTGAGATTTGTAAAATGTTGTATCTACTCTGTTTTACTGTATGGAGCAGAAACCTGGACTCTAAGCAAAAAGATGAAGAGAAAGATTAATACAGCAGAAATGTGGTTCTACAGAAAACTAGGTCATATAACATGGAGAATGAAAAGAACAAATGCACAAGTTTTAGAACAGTTCCTAGCGCAATGTGAACTTCTCAAAGAAATAATGATGAAGACCATACTAGAAGAAACGGTGGAAGGAAACCGAAGAAGAAGAAGACAGAGATGAAGATGGCAAGATAACTTACGAGGATGGGCAGGGCACAGCCTGGCTGAGTGCACCATCGAAGCATGGGAGCGAGGGAGATGGAGATTCATTACCGCCAACCTTCGTTCTGGAGAAGACACATGATGATGATGATGATGATGATAATGATTATGATGATGATGATGATGATTATATCATATTCAGAAAAGTAAAATACATACACCAGTTATTTTGGATCATGTTTATGTTTTTATGTGTTTATGTTTAAATGTGTCTATGTTTATATGTTTTTACGTTTATATGTGTGTATGTTTATATGTGTTTATATTGTAAGATAGTTTATGCCTGTTTTAACAGCTGTTTTTATGTGCTAGAATGTCTGATTCTTCTCTCTCTCTTTCTCTCTCTCTTTCTCTCTCTCTCTCTTTCTCTCTCTCTTCTCTCTCTCTCTCTCTGGTCCATGCCAATCAGACGTTGGTCGTCATAGATTTCCACAACCATCTATCTTATGCTATTTCTGTAAACTGTGTTTTGAACTGTGCTCTGTGCTACTCTTTTAGTCCGTCAAGTATCTTGTTTCTTTGTCTTCCTCTCTCCCTTTTTCCTCCAGTTTTTCTGTTGTCATTAGGTGCTCCAGTGTGCCTGTGTTATTCTGCTCCTTATTTCGGTTTTGCATCTTCAGTCATGTGTTATTCATTCATTCATTTGCATGTCCCTTGCGGAACTTTTCCTCCCAAACAGCTCTCCTGTAGGCCTCTTGGTTGTGAGGAAGATGGCCTGCTGCTGCTGCGTCCATTCTTGTGTTATTACTGCTCCTAAATACCTGACTTTGCTCACTTGCTGTAATTCTGTGCCTCTTACTTTGATGCTACATTATGCTGGTGCTTATTTCTTGGATATGACCATGACCTCTGTCTTCTTAGTATTTAAACTCAGTCCTTTCTTCTCACATATTTTTCTATGATTTTATCTAACAAGGCATGTAGCTCTTCTTCATTTTAAGCTATCAGTATCGTGTCATACGCACATCTTAGATTGTTTAGGCTGTACCCACCTACTATTTTCTAGGCATGTTTTCAGTGTGTATCATAATCCTTTCTGATTCTTACATGTAGATATTTTAGTTCACCATAAGATGCCGTCTTGACAGGATTCTGGAAAACTATGGAGCTCTGAAACAAGTAGCACTACACCAAAATCAGACACTGGGACTTTTAAAACATGGACTGAGATTGCTGTTAGGCAGGCAAAGTTCGTTCCGCAAGGGATATGCAAATGAATGAATGGACTGAAAGATACATAAAGCATGTCAGAAAGATGTCTAAAACAGAATAAACATCAATGTCAGCAAGATTTCTAAAACAGTATAAATATCAATGTCAGCAATATGTCTAAAAAAGTATAAATATCAATGAAAGCATTTTTGTGTGTTTATTTTTCTAGTAACAAAGACACAGTCAACAACGAAGTTTGCGAGTTTAAGATTTTCTAACAGACATATGAGGTTATGGCCAGATTTATACGCATGCTCTACACAGATTTAGACACAAGCTTTGGCAAAATTCAGACACAAGTTATTGCAAAATTTAGACACAAGCTATAGTAAAATATAGACACACGCTATGGCAAAATTTAGACACAAATTATGGCAAAATTTAGACATAAGCTATGGCAAAATTTAGACACAAGTTATTTCAAAATAAAGACACAAATAATTTCAAAATTTAGACACAAGTTATGGAAAAATATAGACACAAGTTATGGCACAATTTAGACACAAGCTATGGCAACATTTCGACACAACAGGCAGTGAAACATGTTGTTAAGACAACAGAGAGTGAAACATATTGTTAGACAACAGTTAGTGAAATATATTGTTAAGATAACATAAAAATGAAATATAACAATAAGGTTTCACAAAACTAATCTAAACCTATATCAAATGTTTTAAATGTATGTTTTTAAGGGTTTGTAAAGTTAAACATTTTTTCCAAATTTTGTAATAAAACCTGAATTTGAACTTCGTGAAGTTTTCCATGTGAAGCTCTAGGAAGGGAAAATGGAACTTGAGTGAATGTAAGATATGAAAGAGTTTATAAGGTGGTGGCTGATAACGATCCAAACAAACTATAAACAGCCAACATCACGGGAGAACTCGCTAGGGCTGAGAGCTGTGAACATAAAAATGAGAGGAGTCTGCAGTAAATAAAGAGAGAGAGAGAGAGAGAGAGAGAGAGAGAGAGGCTCAGGTGGATGAAGATTATGTGATAACATGAGGAGGAGAAACAGTAGTGGCCGTTGGCATCAACATAAGAATAATACAGATTCAGAAAGAGAAGACAAATTCCGGTGTTAGAAAGGGCAAGGGGCAAGATGCCTGTTATCAGGAAAGTGACTGCTGGTAGAGTTAGAAACAGCAAAGACCAAGATGCCTGTTGTAAGGAAAGTGACTGCTGGTAGAGTTAGAAACAGCAAGGGGCACGAGGCTTGTTGTCAGGAAAGTGACTGCTGGTAGAGTTAGAAACAGCAAAGGGCAAGAGGCTTGTTGTCAGGAAAGTGACTGCTGATAGAGTTAGAAAGAGCAAAGGGCAAGATGCCTGTTGTCAGGAAAGTGACTGCTGGTAGAGTTAGAAACAGCAAGGGGCAGGATGCCTGTTGTTAGGAAAGTGACTGCTGGTAGAGTTAGAAACAGCAAGGGGCACGAGGCCTGTTGTCAGGAAAGTGACTGCTGGTATAGTTAGAAAGAACAAGGGCAAGAGGCCTGTTGTCAGGAAAGTGACTGCTGGTAGAGTAAGAAACAGAAAGGGCCAAGAGGCTTGTTGTCAGGAACGTGACTGCTGGTAGAGTTAGAAACAGCAAAGACCAAGATGCCTGTTGTCAGAAAGTGACTGCTAGTAGAGTTAGAAAGAGCAAAGGGCAAGAGGCCTGTTGTAAGGAAAGTGACTGCTGGTAGAGTTAGAAACAGCAAAGACCAAGATGCCTGTTGTCAGGAAAGTGACTGCTGGTAGAGTCAGGAAGAATGCGTCGTAACATGAGGCAAGTAGGCTGTATTGGATGGTTAGAAGCAACAGAGGAGTCGCTGAGACTTGGATAATTGTTGCAGGCTCTAACAGCGCAAAGTGAAACTAAAAGTTATCAGTTTGCAAAAACGGAAACAAAATTTTTGATTATCATAATCAGCAAATATAAGGTAACATCAGACTCACATAAAGCAAAGGCCACCAGAGAAATCGAATCACCTAACAACACCAATAAACTGCCCAGGTGTTTAGACTCGACGTCGTTTTAGTCACTTCCTACAACGGTTTTCACACATCGCAGGGCCGCTATTCACCGCGCCTCGTTCCAGCAGATGAAAAATAAATTATGTAACTTTACCGCACTGGCATATCCAGATGTGAATAAACCATTGCTAGTAAACACTGATGCCTGCGATATGGTCATAAGTAGAATCTGAGTAAAGCTAGGGCGACCATCCCCAACCCAGCGCCTCACAGGTGGCGGATGGTGAATGTCCTCCAGATATGGAGGAGCCCTGTGAATAAGAATTTACCCAAATAAGCAGGCGCGGACCAACTGGCGGTAGACTCAGAGAGCAAGGTGGGGTAGTAGGTGGTTCTACTACTCCTATAAAGTGCCTCAGGTGCTCAGTGAAGGGAATACCAGACGGGTAAGAGGCACCTTAAAACCTCTCGCTCCCGCTGGCTTGCGGGTAGGACAGGGAGTCCAAAGGCTAGCGGAGAGTCCGTACACAAACCGACGGAAGGCAACGGGAAACAACTGTTGTAGCTCTCAAGAACAATTATACTTATTCAGAGTAATAGATGTGTCATGAACGACGTTAATGGATGTTCCTCTAGAACCGCCTCGTCCGGTAGGACAGCTCAGAAGCCACAGGTGAGGCCAGATAGTCATCAAGCTACTGGTGGCAAAAATAACAAGTTCAAAATAGCAACATAGAATGTTAGAACTTTATTCCAGGCTGGAAAACTAGAAAATGTAAAGAGGGAAATAGAAAGGATGAAGATCAACATATTAGGAATGAGTGAAGTTAGATGGACAGGTGCAGGGAAGATAAACTGAGATAAATATACAATAATATATTCAGAAAGTGAGAAACATGAACGAGGAGTAGGAATAATATTTGACTAACAAACGACACGGACAATTGTAGGATATTTTAATATCTCGGACAGAGTCCTGCTAGCCCAACTGAAAGGACAACCAATAAACACAAATATTATACAAGTGTATGCTCCAACATCTGAAAGTTCTGAAGAAGATGTACAGATATTTTATAATGACATAGAGACAGCACTAAAACACACAGTCACATGAAGTTACCATAGTCATGGGAGATTTTAATGCCAAAGTTGGTAAAGGAAGAACTTCAGACATCGTTGGTGACTATGGACTGGGGGAGAGGAATGACAGAGGTAGTAAATTAATTGAATGGGCAAGAATATATAGAATGGTTGTAGGAAGCACCTGGTTTATACAATATCACTGAAGACTGGCAACGTGGTGCAGCCCAGAAATAAATACTTTTAACCAGACAGATTACTTATTAATCAACAAACGGTTCCAGAATGCATTACTGACAACAAAAACCATGCTAGGAGCCGACTGCAACAGTTTCCATGACCCACTCTGTGGAAAAATTAGAATAAAACTAAAGAAAGCATGCAAACAAGTGAGAAAAATCAAACTGAATACAGAACTCCTTAAAAGTAACCAGGAACTGCGAGAACAATATAAAGTTATTATAATAAATAGATACAATACAACAGTAAAGATAAATAGTATAGATGAACAATGGGCAATGTTAAGAGATTCTATCCATCAATACCACCGAAAAAAGAAGCCTCTAAAATAAATGGATGACAGACGACATCTTAGGACTGATGGACAAGAGGAGGGGTAAAAAGAACCAAGAAAAATATAGCAAGATAAATATAGAAATAAGACGCAAATGCAGAGAAGCAAAAGAAGTGTAGTTAAATGAAAAGTGCAGACAAATAGAGGATTCCCATAATAAAGACAGCAAAAACATGCACAAACGAATTAGTGAACTCACAGGCAGGAAAACAAAATATACCACAGGATGCCTGAAGTCAAAAGAAGGTAAAATGTTAACGGGAAAAGAAGACATTGTAGACAGGTGGACAGAGTACATCTGTGAGCTATATGGAGGAGAAAGACCAGAATTAATACTAGATACTGAAAACTGTGATGGACCACCAATACTTGAAGATGAAATCATAGATGCCATCAAACATATGAGGAAAGGAAAAGCGACTGGGCCTGATAATATAACAATAGAAGAAATAGAGGTGTTAGAGGAGATTGGAATAAAAATAATAACCAAGTTAGTGAATGACATTTACAACAGTAGTTATATGCCACGTGACCTGCTTAAATCCATGTTTATTGCACTACCAAAGAAACCAGATTCAAAGGAATGTGATGACCATCGAACTATCAGCCTCTCATGTCACATAACGAAGCTACTCTTGAGAATCATTATGAGAAGAACAAGGAAAAAGATAAAACTGGAAATAGCACATGATCAGTTCGAATTTGTTGAAGGAGAGGACACAATGCCATTTATGCTTTATGAACACTAACAGAAAGACCTTTAGAAATACAGAAAGATCTCTATTTATGCTTCATTGATTACACTAAGTCATTCGACAAGGTCTTCTTCTCTTCTTCTTCTTCTTCGTTCGCATTGTCTGTCTATATCTGCAGTCCTGTCTCTTGGATAAATTTCACTGTTTTTTGTAACTCATGTATGGAACCGTAGAGCTTATCTTCTTTAGTGGTTTCACTGTGCCAGTAATTATTTCTCAGTGTCTCATAGTTGGTGCAGTTCTGGAGGATATGTACCACAGTTTGGGGCACCTGGGCATATGTACATAGATTAGTAGTACCAACCTTAAACTTTGTATACATATGACTTCGGAGTCGGCTGTGTCCTGTTCGGAGACGGAAGATGGTGACTTGTTCCTTTCTGTTTAGCATGTGATAGTCATCATGTGGTGGTGTTTGTGGCTTCCTGTAGGTTTTTATCATGCTTTTCTTCTGATTATAGGTGATTGGTATGTCTGGTTTCTCCATTTCAGTGCCCTCTTTGGCCAGATGGTCAGCTTTCTCATTGCCTGGTATTCCACAGTGGGAGGGAATCCAGTGTAAAGTGACTCCATGTTGTAAGTCAGTTTTTGACAAGGCATCCTTAAGGTCTGGTAGTTTGTTGTACTGAAGAGCTTCTAGTACTGATCTTGCATCTGTGAGAATTACTATGGGACATGTATCAATTCTGGAGTCTGATAGTTTTTCAACTGCAGCAATAATTGCCCCAACTTCTGCATCATAGTTGTTGCAGTATTTTCCAGTGGGTATGGAAATCTTGTCAATGGTGTTGTTTGGATATTCGATATGTGCTCCTGCCCCTCCATTCTTTATGGCATTATGTGCAGATTCGTCTGTATACATACGTATCCAGGTGTCACATGGATATTTGTCATCTAGAACACTAAGTGTGGCTGTTGATCTTACAAGACTGCTCTGCATCTCACCATTCTGCACACCTTCCACTTCAGCCTGAATAGTTATTTGTGTATAATCTGCTTCTTTCCATGGTGTATGCTCTGGTACAGATGATAATGGAGCGACTACGGTTGGAAGGTCAGGTATCAGCTTACGCATATGCTTGGCCTGATGAATGAAGCTGCTTCTTTTAAGCCGTCTTAGTGCCAAGTTATTGAATCTCTCCTTCAGGGGATGGCTTACAGAGCTGAGGAATTTCTCTCCCATGGTCATGACCTTTGTGTCTCTACGTTCCTTTAGCGCTTGAACACCAACTATTTTCTGCATTTCTACTATTGGTGTGGACCTCATGGCACCTGTGATAATCCGTAGTGACTGATTTTGAACCTTGTCTAGATTATGCAGCGTAGTGTTTGACGCTGTGCATCAAGATGTTGAGCCATATTCTAAATGTGGTAGAATACTTTGCTGATATACATTCTTGAGGATTCTTTCACTAGCTTCCCATGTGGTTCCACTCAATTTTAATATGGCTAGTTTTCTTCTGGCTTTTGCTTCTGCACTATTGATATGTTGCTTCCAGGTCAGTTGTAAGTCAAAAGTCACTCCTAAATAAGTGGTTTGGTTGTCCATCCTTAAGGATATTTCATTTACAAAGATCTTACCTGCTTTCTATTTAGATGAGAGAATGAACAGAGTGGTACTTGATTTCTCTGTGTTTATACTTACACACCATTTGTTTGTCCATGATGTCAAGATGTCTGCTGCTCTTTGGAGTCTCTGTGTAGCAACTGTTCCATATTCATATGTACACCACATGACCAGATCATCTGCATACAATGCCGCTTTGATTCCATAGGGAAGTTCCTTGACCAGGTCATTAATGAATACAAGGAATAGTGTTGGTGAAAGGACTCCTCCTTGTGGTACACCGTGTCTCAGAAGTACTTTCTGGCTTTTGTGTCCATCCATTACTACTCTAGCTCTTCCTTTGTGTAAATAGGACTTTATCCAGTTGTACAGTCTTCCATTCACATTGCAGTTTCTTAGTTTCCACAGCAGACCTTTTTTCCATACTTTATCAAAGGCTTTCTTCAGGTCTATCCACGCTGCTAGTACAATGTTTTTCTCTTGGAATGCATCCTCAATCTCTTGAGAGAAATAGGTCACTTGATCTTCAGTGATGTAGTATTGCCTAAATCCTGCTTGTTGTGGAACAAGAAGGTTTTCACTGTCTAGGTACCATTTTAGCATCAGGTCATTGATGCGTTCCATCGTTTTGCATAGGCAGCTAGTGAGACTGATTGGCCTGTAGCTGGAGGCAGTATCACTGTTTTTCCCTGGCTTTAGCAGTGGTACCATGCTTGCTTCCTTCCAGATTTGAGGTAATTTACCTGTGCTCCAGCACATATTGAAAATATCCAACAGCTTTCCCATTGCTTCCAATCCCAGGTTATTGATCATTTCATTGGACACTCCATCTGGTCCTGGTGATTTCCTTGGTTTCAGTTTACTGACTGCTAGGTCTAACTCGCTGCGTGTGATTGATGCATCCATGACCTCCACTTTTCTGACTTGTTCCTCTTCTTTCTGTGGGTCAATGCGCACTGTACGCTCTTTCTCTGGATAAATATCAATGTTGCAGTCCTGTGCAAACATGCGAGCAAAGTGATCTGCTACCTGCTTACCTGTAAGAGTTTTCACATCCTCTATTAGTGTAATTTTTGTACTTCTTCATTCGACAAGGTGAAACATAATTAAAGTATTATAATGCTTGAAGACATCAGTATAGACAGCAAAGACCTGAGATTGAAGAACATCTATTCTGGCAGCAAGAAGCAGCAATTCGAGTTGAAAATAGAACTGGAAAATATCAATCTATAAAACAAGGGGTGCGACAAGGATGTGTATTATCTCCAGACCTTTTTTCTCTGTACAGCGAGAATAATATAAAAATGATCATCACAGAACCAGGCATAAAATTTGGAGGATAAAATATTAACAATCTTCGGTATGCTGACGACACAGTACTGATAGCTGAGAACCAACAAGACCTGCAAAATCTATTGGATAAAGTCGCCGATGAAAGTGAACAGAAAGGCCTTACTTTGAACATCAAAAAGACAGAGACTATGGTTATATCTAAGAAACAGAATTACCCAGCATGCGTTATAAAAGTAAATGGACCTATTCTAAAGTAGGTGAAGAAATTCAAATACCTTGAAGCAGAAATAACTTCAGATGGGAAATGCAGAACAGAAATTAGGAACAGTACAGGCCAAGCAAAGACTGCATTTCAGAGAATGAGAAACATATTAGCTAACACATCTTTATCAATGAATGTTAGAAAACGAGTCCTAAAATGCTATATTGAACCTATCTTGTTATATGGAAGTGAATCATGGACAATAGGCAAGTCTGCACAAAAATCATTGGAAGCAGCAGAAATGTGGTTTATTAGAAGAATGTTGCGAATCCCCTGGACAGCAAAAATAAATAATGAAGAATGTATGAGAAGAGCTGAAGAGTAAAAAAATATTGTAAAAAAAATAAGAGAGAGACAAGATACTTTCATAGGACATGCAATGAGAAGATGTGACATTGAAAATATTATAAAAACAGGAAAAACAGAAGGAAGAAGATCAAGAGATAGACCAAGAGAAGTGATACTGGACAGTCTGGCGGGATGGTATGAGAGGAGATCACCAACTGAGCTAATGGCCTGCATGAAGGATCGTGTACTCTGGAGAAGCATAATACCCAACGAGAGTTGGCACGGCACCTGATGATGATGATGATGATGATGATGATGATACTAATGCATTCAGTTAAAGAAAACCTGAACATAAGAGACATTAGAACAGCTAAACTTGAGACTAGTAAAGTTCCTGTCTTACAGGCTAAATAGATCACAGAAAAAAAGGCGCATCAATGAGAAAGAATGCTACATTCTATGTATATCTTTCTTTATTTTACTTATTGTTTCTTTTTTTTTCCTGATGAAATTTGTTTGGTTTCCTTTGGCCAACATATTTCTAGGATTTTATGTTCATTTTCCCTTCTTTTACCATGTTTTAAACTAATTAATTTTTTAAAAATGATTTCAACAAGTTCACGAAACAAAACATTCGTTGACAAATTCGAGAAGTCTTCTCTCTTCTCCAGCCTCCATCGTGGCACGGTCATCTTCACAAAAGGCCCCGGAGTGTGAGCAATCAGGTAAGAGGGGGAGACTACTGCAGCAGACCAGACAATCAGTTACTTAAGATATGTTTTTTTCCGTCTGACATGAAGGTTACCATCAAAGCTCACATTACTTCAAGCAGGGACAAGTCCATTCAAAGACAGACACCAGACACTCAGTTCTTTGTATTTAAGATTTATGCAACCATTAAAATCTGAGCTTTTCTTAAGGGAAGTATTACTTTACTAGTGAATAAATTGCTATGGTAAAGTCGCTTTGTGTTCCTGGGTAAAGCTGGGGCGACCATCCCCATCCCAGAGCCTCACAGGTGGCGGATAGTGAATGTCCTCCAGATATGGAGGATCCCTGTGAATAAGGAGTTGTCCAAATAAGAAGGCGCGGACCAACTGGCAGTAGACTCAGAGAGCGAGGTGGGGTAGTAGGTGGCTCTACTAAAGTGCCTCAGGTGCTCAGTGAAGGGAATACCAGACGGGTCAGAGGCGCCTTAAAACCTCTCGATCCCCCTGCCTTACGGGTATGACAGGAAGTCCAAAAGGCTAGCGGAGAGTCCGTACACAAACCGACTGAAGGCAACGGGAAACCACTGTTGTAGTTCCAAAGAATAGTTATGCTTGAACAGAATAATCGATTCATCATGAACGACGTTAATGGATGTTCCTCTGGAACTGCTTCGTTCAGTAGGGGAGCTCACAAGCCACAGGTGAGGTCAGATCGTCATCAAGCTCAAAATAGCAACATGGAATGTTAGAACTTTATTCCAGGCTGGAAAATTAGAAAATGTAAAAATGGAAATGGAAAGGATGAAGATCAACATATTAGGAATAAGTGAAGTTAGATGGACAGGTGCAGGGAAGATAAACTCAGATAAATATACAATAATATATTCAGGAAGTGAGAAACATGAACGAGGAGTAGGAATAATATTTGACTAACAAACGACACGGACAATTGTAGGATGTTTCAACATCTCGGTCAGAGTCCTGCTAGCCCAACTGAAAGGACAACCAATAAACATAAATATTATACAAGTGTACGCTCCAACATCTGAAAGTTCTGAAGAAGATGTACAGCTATTTTATAATGACATAGAGACAACATTAAAACACACAAAGTCACATGAAGTTACCATAGTCATGGGAGATTTTAATGCCAAAGTTGGTAAAGGAAGAACTTCAGACATCGTTGGTGACTATGGACTGTTGGAGAGGAATGACAGAGCTTATAAATTAATTGAATGGGCAAGAATACACAATATGTTTGTAGGAAACACCTGGTTTAAACAACATCCTCGAAGACTGTCAACGTGGTGCAGCCCAGACAAAAAGACTTTTAACCAGATAGAGTACATATTAATCAACAAACGATTCCGCAATGCATTACAGACAACAAAAACCATGCCAGGAGCTGACTGCAATAGTGACCATGATCCACTCTGTGGAAAAATTAGAATAAAGCTTAAGAAAGCAGGCAGAAAAGTGAGAAAAACCAAACTCAATACAGAACTTCTTAAAAATAACCAAGAACTGCGAGAACAATACAAAGTTATTATAACAAATAAATACAATGCAACAGCAAAGATAAATAGTATAGACGAACAATGGGTAATGTTAAGAGATTATATGCACCATATTGTTAAGGAGATAATACCACCAAAAAAAGAAGCCTCTAAAAATAAATGGATGACAGACGACATCTTAAGACTGATGGACAAGAGGAGAAGGAGAAAAAATATAGCAAGATAAATAAAGAAATAAGACGCAAATGCAGAGAAGCAAAAGAAGTGTGGTTAAATGAACAGTGCAGACAGATAGAGGACTCTCATAATAAAGACAGCAAAAACATGCACAAACGAATTAATGAACTCACAGACAGGAAAACAAAATATACCACAGGATGCCTGAAATCGAAAGAAAGTAAAATGTTAATGGGAAAAGAAGACATTGTGGACAGGTGGACAGAGTATATCGGTGAGCTATATGGAGGAGAAAGACCAGAATTAACAACAGATACTGAAAACTGTGATGGACCGCCAATACTTGAAGATGAAATCATAGATGCCATCAAACACATGAAGAAAGGAAAAGCGACTGGGCCTGATAATATAACAATAGAAGAAATAGAGGCACTAGAGGAGACAGGAATAAAAATAATAACCAAGTTACTGAATGACATTTACAACAGTGGTTATATTCCCAGTGACCTATATTAAATCCACGTTTATAGCACTATCAAAGAAACCAGGTGCAAAGGAATGTGACAACCACTGGACTATCAGCCTCTCATGTCACATAACGAAGCTACTTCTGAGAATCATTATGAGAAGAACAAGGAAAAAGATAAAAATGGAAATAGCAGATGAACAGTTTGGTTGAAGGAAAGGGAACACACAATGCCATTTATGCTTTACGAACACTGACAGAAAGAGCTTTAGAAGTACAGAAAGATCTCTACTTATGCTTCATTGATTACACCAAGGCATTTGACAAAGTGAAACATAATTAAATTATTAAAATGCTTGAAGACATCAATATAGACAGCAAAGACCTGAGGATTGTAAAACATCTATACTGGCAGCAAGAAGCAGCAGTTCGAGTTGAAAATAGAATTGGAAAATATCAGCCTATAAAACAAGGTGTGCGACAAAGATGTGTACTATCTCCAGACCTTTTTTCACTTTACAGCGAGAATATTCTAAGAACGATCATCACAGAACCAGGCATAAAAATTGGAGGAAACAATATTAACAACATTTGATATGCTGACAACACAGTACTGATAGCTGAAAACCAACAAGACCTGCAAAATCTCTTGGATAAAGTCGCCGAAGAAAGTGAACAGAAAGGCCTTACTCTGAACAACAAAAAGACAGAGACTATGGTTATATCTAAGGAACAGAATTCACCAGAATGTAGTATTAAATTAAACGGAACTGTTCTAAAGCAGGTGCAGAAATTCAAATACCTTGGAGCAGTAATAACTTCAGATGGGAAGTGCAGAACAGAAATTAGGAACAGAATAGGCCAAACAAAGGCTGCATTTCAGAGAATGAGAAACATATTAGCTAACACATCTTTATCAATGAATGTTAGAAAACGAGTCCTAAAATGCTATATTGAACCTATCTTGTTATATGGAAGTGAATCATGGACAATAGGCAAGTCTGCACAAAAATCATTGGAAGCAGCAGAAATGTGGTTTATTAGAAGAATGTTGCGAATCCCTTGGACAGCAAAAATAACTAATGAAGAATGTATGAGAAGAGCTGGAGAGACAAAAAACTTTGTCAAAAAGATAAGAGAGGGACAAGGTACTTTCATAGGACATGCAATGAGAAGAGGGGGCATTGAAAATATTATAACAACAAGAAAAATAGAAGGAATAAGATCAAGAGGAAGACCAAGAGAAATGATACTGGACAGTCTGACGGGATGGTGTGAGAGGAGATCACCAACTGAACTGATGGCCTGCATGAAGGATCGGGTACTCTGGAGATGCATAATAGCCAACGCCAATCGGCGCGGCACCTGATTATGATGATGATGATGTTCCTTTGCTTAATGTCCGGTTTATCTCACCAGCCTTTGTCCGAGCAGCGTTTCTCATATTAGAGACGCGGTTAGCTCACAGCAGTTTCCACGGACATATCTGCCTCCCCTGAGGAACGTTGATTCCGTTGCATCTGCTGAATTTCATTCACATTTTCCTTGCTTGATATTGACTTGGGTGAATCATTTTATTTGCTGAACTTTGCCTATTATCATACCTTCTCTTCATTCACCGTAGGACCAAAAGATGAACTTGCTAACGTAAGAGCACATGAGTCAACGATAATCAAGAATCTCTCACATCTAAGTCTGTGCTTGTGATATCAGACCTAGCCAGTTTAAAGTGGTAGTGTTAACTCTGGACCTCAGAACTAGTCAGGCTAAAGTGTTAGTGTTAGCCGTGGTCATTACACCCAGCCTAGTTAAAGTGGTAGTTTTAGCCGTGGTCATTAGATCCAGCATAGTTAAAGTGGTAGTGTTAGCCGTGGTCATTAGATCCAGCATAGTTAATGTGGTAGTGTTAGCCGTGGTCCTTAGACCCAGCATAGTTAAAGTGTTAGTATTAGCCGTGGTCCTTAGACCCAGCATAGTTAAAGTGTTAGTGTTAGCCGTGGTTCTTAGACCTAGACTAGTTAAAGTGGTAGTGTTACTCGTGGTCCGCGTATCTCAGGTTATTGATATGACTTTCTCAAACTTTTATTCCTTTGACAATTTTACTGCCTCTCAAGATTTTCTTGTCAGTGTCCCATGTCTTGTACTTCGTTTATGTCCTGATACTTATCTGTTGTTATTGTTCACAGTTACTGCTATTATTTGATTCTTTTACATACTCCTAATTATTCTCATGCATTTACCATCACGTAATTTGTATCCATGTCTCGCGTTGCCGAAAAAGATTGTGCAATTTAACCTTTGACGTGACTAATTACAATAAATAAACAGGTCGTGTCGTCGAGCTTCCTGAAAGGTCACTGCATGATCAGAGGCGAGTTATACTAACAGCCTCAACATGTCGTACAGTCACTGCGATCACTTGTGGTTTAATTAATGGGCTATAGTTTGGATAATATCACCCTGTGTTTTTGCAAAAATTGGTTAATGGCACCGCATTTTTGTACCCAGATGAGTTAAAGACTTCGCTTCACAAACTGGGCGATTACAAGCTATAATATCTCACAAAGCTTATTAGCTTAGGGACTAGTCAAGACGAAGATGGCTGCAAGACATTGCTGATGATCTGGGAATGGACGCATCACCTGCAGGACATCTTCCTTACAACCGACAGTCTTACAGGAGAGCTGTTAGGGAGACAAAGTTCCGCAAAGGGACATGCAAATGACTGACTCATCAAAGAATTGGCCGCACGTGTGGTCACCGAGTACATGCCGCATCAATATTTGAACATGTGGGCATCAAAACTCAGGTGGTGTGAATGAAAGGCTTACCACGGCCGCCCTTTCAAAAGAACATAATTAAAAACCGACTTATTTCGGTCATTGTATGTTTTCTTTATCAAGACGTTGGAGGTGTTAAGTTGCCAACGAGAGTTGATAGTTGGTCATTCTCGAGTAGTGTACTGTGAGGTGTACAGGCGGGAACTTCTCTCTGGTTCTCGTTGTGATAGGTAATGGCTACTAAACACAAATGTGTCGATCAGGATTAAACCGTTAAAGTTGACATTCTGAAGCAAGTTACGAGAAAAGATATTGCTGATACATTTGAAATTGATGCTTCAGCTGTATCGAAACTTGTTAAAAACGAAGACAAAATTGAAGGAGACTTCCACTCGTCGTAGACAACGACGCAGAGAATAGCACTGACCACGTCAGCGGGTCCGTCACGGACCAGATGCCCACCAAACCTGTTTCTTATGCTCAGTCTGTGAGCGCGTTCGAGAACGTGCGCTCTATGCCTGACACCACGCAGGACATTTTTATTGCTGTAGTCTGCGAAGATAACTTTTTGGTTAATAGACCAGCCACCATTACGCAACGCATAATCATCATTTTTCTTCTTTTATTTTTATTTCTCCTTCTGCTGAAAAGTCAGATGCTGCTTGATTTTAGTGTTACCTATACTGTAATTTGTATGTCTAGTTTGTATCTGTGCATTTCCTTGATGGTTTGTGCTAGTTTTCCAGTCTGGTTAAGTGTTCTTACATACCAGCTGCCTATTTGCATCTTGTGTTTAGGTTCCAGGAGGTCTGCAGTCGGGCTAGGGACTTCCAGTGGCTGGCTTTCATCCACAACCTTCATGGGCTCAGTTTCCTGATAAGCATTTCTCCTTCCACCTGCATTTGTTTTTTCCCTTGCTTCTGTTTCTCTAGCAGTCTGATAGTTTTTTTTTAACCACATAGGGTTGCTTGTCCTATGCCGAACTCTCCTTTGTCGCCTTTTACGATCATACGTGGTAGGGTACAATGATCCTATTCTTTGCAGATCCCGGGTACCCGAATGACTGACAGCTCACTACCAAGAATAGCACTAAGATGGACACCACAGGGAAACAGAGGTAAGGGTAGACCAAAAGAGACACGGAGAAGAACAACAGAAAGGATGTTGAGCAATAGAGGGCTCACCTGGGCAAGAGTAGGAAAAAAGCAAAGGACAGGCATTCGTGGAAAACCCTTACTGAAGCCCCAGGTCAAAACTCACGTCGTACATCAGGGGTACAGATAAAGTTGTAAAGTACCAGGGACAAGATATTGAGAGACTAGGAAGTACCCGGCCGTCAAGTTTGAAGATCCTTGTCCTTTGTCCACCATGCTTTAAATGTAATACGAGAAGCTAGAACGGTGACTGGTGCAGTTAGAGTTATGGCTACAGTAAATTTCCCACAGTGAACTCTGTTCTCAATTAACCCTGTCTAAATCACAGTTGACCAAAGTTGAGCGTATACACAGGATGAGGCCATGAGTCTTGGGATGCAACAGAGATAGTCCAGTGACAGCCATGCAGTGTTGGCTTGACATGCCAAGTGTGAGAGTGAGACACAAGCATGCACAGGTCAAGACGTAGGTCAGGCTTTCAAGTATTGAAAATCATCCTCTCCATAAGGTACTTCGGCTGGCCAAGGGTAGATGCAGTAAACGAGGGAGATCCTGGATAGCTGAGGGGGGGGGATACAATCATGGCAGCGTGTGATCTGGACGAGATTTCGCCAGGACAGGATTAGGCTGTGGTACAGGACCAGCTTCAGATAACACAAGTTGTTGAACCAACTTTAGATAACACAAGTTGTTGAACCAACATCAGATAACACAAGTTGTTGAACCAAACTCAGCTAACACAAGCTGTTGAACCAACATCAGATAACACAAGTTGTTGAACCAAACTCAGCTAACACAGGTTGTTGTATCAACCTCAGATAACACAGGTTATTGTACAAGTCTCAGAAAACACATGCTGCTGTATCAGCCTCAGATAATACAGGTTGCTGCATCAGAATTAGCTAACAC
>CM019699.1:10578823-10663676 GCA_009760885.1 Achatina immaculata
CTAGATAGGTACTAATGTATCAATCTCTCTCCCCTCAATAGTTTCCCCAAACACCACCATTAGTTACAATCCACATATCACACACAAAACTCTATTTCAACATTCTCTACACTCACCATGCACATTTGTGCACATTTCTGAATGTACTCGTCTTGACATGAAAACAGGTATTCTGATTGAAATTCAGGAAGTTTCTTACAACAACGACAGACTACATACTGTTACAACAACGACAGACTACATACTGTTACAACAACGACAGACTACATACTGTTACAACAACGACTGACTACATACTGTTAAAATAACGACAGACTACATACGGTTACAACAACGACAGACTACATACTGTTACAACAATGACAGACTACTGTTACAACAACGACTGACTACTAACTGCTACAACAACGACAGACTACATACTGTTACAACAACGACTGACTACATACTGTTAAAATAACGACAGACTACATATTATTACAACAACGACTGACTACTAACTGTTACAACAACGACTGACTACTGTTACAACAACGACTGAAACTGTTACAGCAAGTACATAACATTTTATCAAATGCTAAGAAGCTGCTAGTCTGGGAACGAATTTTTAAGCACAAATACCGGCTGAGGAATCTACTTCCTGCACAACAAGTCCGTTAAACCAAATGTATTTCCTAAGCGTCTAACACGCGAACCAATTCAACGAACAAAGACCTGAAAGATTACGAAATAATCCTACTCGAGTACTGGGATTCTGACAAATGCTGACCTTTGAGACCTGCACGTTTGAAAGACTTACGTGTTAAATATCTCTTCAACTAGTCTTTTCAACTTTTCCTTACCGATGCAGAAGATAGGATGGATGGATGGATGGATGGATGGATGGATGGATGGATTGACGGATGCAGAAAAAAAAAACGAACACGAGAACGTAAGGAGATGTAAAACAAGGAAATAGAGTATAGTGACTGAAAGATTATACCGAATTAAGCAACTTTATTCTGTACCTACTCTCTGGTTAATATGGGTCAGCCAGGGACTAGATTCCTTTGTCACTTTTAAGTTTCTTCTGCTACTTAAATATCTTATGCCAAATTACAGGTGAGATGATGCTGTAGTTACAGGTGAGATGATGCTGTAGTTACAGGTGAGATAATGCTATAGTTACAGGTGAGATGATGCTGTAGTTACAGGTGAGATGATGCTGTAGTTACAGGTGAGATGATGCTGTAGTTACAGGTGAGATGATGCTGTAGTTACAGGTGAGATGATGCTGTAGTTACAGGTGAGATAATGCCGTAGTTACAGGTGAGATAATGCCGTAGTTACAGGTGAGATAATGCCGTAGTTACAGGTGAGATAATGCCGTAGTTACAGGTGAGATAATGCCGTAGTTACAGGTGAGATGATGCTGTAGTTACAGGTGAGATGATGCTGTAGTTATAGTTGAGATAATGCCGTAGTTACAGGTGAGATGATGCTGTAGTTACAGGTGAGATGATGCTGTAGTTACAGGTGAGATGATGCCGTAGTTACAGGTGAGATGATGCTGTAGTTACAGGTGAGATGATGCTGTAGTTACAGGTGAGATAATGCCGTAGTACAGGTGAGATGATGCTGTAGTTACAGGTGAGATGATGCTGTAGTTACAGGTGAGATGATGCTGTAGTTACAGGTGAGATGATGCTGTAGTTACAGGTGAGATAATGCCGTAGTTACAGGTGAGATAGTGCTGCAGTTAATGTGAGATGATGCTGCAGAGAACTGTGAGAACAATACAAAGTTATTATAACAAACAGATACACTGCAAAAGCAAAGATAAATAGTATAGATGAACAATGGGCAATGTTAAGAGATTCTATCCACCAAACTGTTAAGGAGATAATACCACCGAAAAAAGAAGCCCCTAAAAATAAATGGATGACAGACGACATCTAGGACTGATGAACAAGAGGAGGAAAAGTAAAAATAACGAGGAAAAATATAGTAAGATAAATAAAGAAATAAGACGCAAATGCAGAGAAGCAAAGGAAGTGTGGTTAAATGAACAATGCACACAAATAGAGGACTCTCATAATAAAGACAGCAAAAACATGCACAAACGAATTAATGAACTCACAGGCAGGAAAACAAAATATACCGCAGGATGCCTGAAATCAAAAGAAGGTAAAATGTTAATGGGAAAAGAAGACATTGTGGACAGGTGGACAGAGTATATCGGTGAGCTATATGGAGGAGAAAGACCAGAAATAACACCAGATACTGAAAACTGTGATGGACCACCAATACTTGAAGATGAAATCATAGATGCCATCAAACACATGAAGAAAGGAAAAGCGACTGGGCCTGATAATATAACAATAGAAGAAATAGAGGCACTAGAGGAGACAAAAATAAAAATAATAACCAAGTTACTGAATGACATTTACAACAGTGGTTATATTCCCAGTGACCTGATTAAATCCACGTTTATAGCACTACCAAAGAAACCAGGTGCAAAGGAATGTGACGACCACCGGACTATCAGCCTCTCATGCCAGATAACGAAGCTACTTCTGAGAATAATTATGAGAAGAACAAGGAAAAAGATGAAAATGGAAATAGCATATGAGCAGTTCTGATTTGTTGAAGGAAAGAGAACAAATAATGCCATTTATGCTTTACGAACACTAACAGAAAGAGCTTTAGAAGTACAGAAAGATCTCTACTTATGCTTCATTGATTACACCAAGGCATTCGACAAGGTGAAACATAATGAAATTATTAAATTGCTTGAAGACATCATTATACTGGCAGCAAGAAGCAGCAATTCGAATTGAAAATAGAACTGGAAAATATCAACTAATAAAACAAGGATTGCGAAAAGGATGTGTACTATCTCCAGGCATTTTTTCTCTGTACAGTGAGAATATTCTAAGAACAATCATCACAGAAACAGGTATAAGAATTGGAGGATACAACCTTCAGTATGCTGACGACATAGTACTGGTAGCTGAGAACCAACAAGACCTGCAAAATCTCTTGGATAAAGTCGCCAAAGAAAGTGAACAGAAAGGCCTTACTTTGAACATAAAAAAGACAGAGACTATGGTTATATGCAAGAAACAGAATCCATCAACATGCAGTATAAAATTAAATGGAACTATTCTAAAGCAGGTGCAGAAATTCATATACCTTGTAGCAGTAATAACTTCAGATGGGAAATGCAGAACAGAAATTAGGAACATAATAGGCCAAGAAGACATTGTGGACAGGTGGACAGAGTATATCGGTGAGCTATATGGAGGAGAAAGACCAGAAATAACACCAGATACTGAAACTGTGATGGACCACCAATACTTGAGATGAAATCATAGATGCCATCAAACACATGAAGAAAGGAAAAGCGACTGGGCCTGATAATATAACAATAGAAGAATAGAGGCATAGAGGAGACAAAAATAAAAATAATAAACCAGTTACTGAATGACATTACAACAGTGGTTATTTCAGTGACCTGATTAAATCCACGTTTATAGCACTACCAAAGAAACCAGGTGCAAAGGAATGTGACGACCACCGGACTATCAGCCTCTCATGCCAGATAACGAAGCTACTTCTGAGAATAATTATGAGAAGAACAAGGAAAAAGATGAAAATGGAAATAGCATATGAGCAGTTCTGATTTGTTGAAGGAAAGAGAACAAATAATGCCATTTATGCTTTACGAACACTAACAGAAAGAGCTTTAGAAGTACAGAAAGATCTCTATTATGCTTCATTGATTACACCAAGGCATTCGACAAGGTGAAACATAATGAATTATTAAATTGCTTGAAGACTTATACTGGCAGCAAGAAGCAGCAATTCGAATTGAAAATAGAACTGGAAAATATCCTAATAAAACAAGGATTGCGAAAAGGATGTGTACTATCTCCAGGCATTTTTTCTCTGTACAGTGAGAAATTCTAAGAACAATCATCACAGAAACGGTATAAGAATTGGAGGATACAACCTTCAGTATGCTGACGACATAGTACTGGTAGCTGAGAACCACAAGACCTGCAAAATCTCTTGGATAAAGTCGCCAAAGAAAGTGAACAGAAAGGCCTTACTTTGAACATAAAAAGACAGAGACTATGGTTATATGCAAGAAACAGAATCCATCAACATGCAGTATAAAATTAATGGAACTATTCTAAAGCAGGTGCAGAAATTCATATACCTTGTAGCAGTAATAACTTCAGATGGGAAATGCAGAACAGAAATTAGGAACATAATAGGCCAAGCAAAGACTGCATTTCAGAGAATGAGAAACATATTATCCGACACATCCTTATCAATGAATGATAGAAAACGAGTCTAAAATGATTATATTGAACCATCTTGTTATATGGAAGTGAACATGGAGAATAGGCGGGTCTGCACAAAAATCACTGGAAGCAGCAGAAATGTGGTTTATTAGAAAAATGTTGCGAATCCCCTGGACAGCAAAAATAACTAATGAAGAATGTATGAAAAGAGCTAGAGAGAAAAAACCTTGTCAAAAAGATAAGAGAGAGACAATGTACTTTCATGGGACATGCAATGAGAAGAGGTGGCATTGAAAACATTATAACAACAGGAAAAATAGAAGGAAGAAGATCAAGAGGAAGACCAAGAGAAATGATACTGGACAGTCTGACGGGATGGTGTGAGAGGAGATCATCAACTGAACTGATGGCCTGCATGAAGGATCGGGTACTCTGGAGAAGCATAATACCCAACGCCAGTCGGTACGGCACCTGATGATGATGATGATGATGATGATGATAATGCAGTTACACGTGAGATGACACAACAGTCACCGGTGAGATAATGCTACAGTTACAGGTAAGATTAATCTGTAATAACAGGTGAGATCATGCTATTGTTACAGGTGTGATAATGCTGCAGTTACAGGTAAGATGATGCTGTAGTTATAGGTGAGATAATACTGCGGTTATGGGTGAGATCATGCTGTTGTTACAGGTGAGATGGGTTGTAGTTACAGATGAGATAATAGTTGTAGGCCAAATAAAAACCCAAAGTCACGCCATCTAACATATGATTGTACATATCTAAAATAATTGTCACTTCAGAGTTTCTGAATGTAGAGATTGTGTTCGGTTCTATTCAAATAAATAATGTTTATGTTCTGGAGTGAGCACTGACGTTTCCTAACATTTAAGTGACTGAATGGGATGATTTGTTGTTGTTGTTGTCGTCTGATCATAGAGATATCTCCCTTTGCATGCTTTGTATTAGGGAAACGTGATCGGTTCTGTAAATACAGCCAATCAGGGTATCTCTTTCATATCGCTTCTGTAAATACAGCCAATCAGGGTATCTGTCATATCGGTTCTGTAAATACAGCCAATCAGGGTATCTGTCATATCGGTTCTGTAAATACAGCCACTCGAGGTATTTATGTTATATCGATTCTGTAAATACAGCCACTCGAGGTATCTCTTTCATATCGGTTCTGTAAATACAGGCAATCGAGGTATCTCTTTCATATCGCTTCTGTAAATACAGCTAATCGAAGTATCTCTTTCATATCGGTTCTGTAAATACAGCCAATCGAGATATCTCTTTCATATCGGTTCTGTAAATACAGCTAATCGAAGTATCTCTTTCATATCGCTTCTGTAAATACAGCTAATCGAAGTATCTCTTTCGTATCGGTTCTGTAAATACAGGCAATCGAAGTATCTCTTTTATATCGGTTCTGTAAATACAGCTAATCGAAGTATCTCTTTTATATCGGTTCTGTAAATACAGCTAATCGAAGTATCTCTTTTATATCGGTTCTGTAAATACAGCTAATCGAAGTATCTCTTTCATATCGGTTCTGTAAATACAGCTAATCGAAGTATCTCTTTTATATCGGTTCTGTAAATACAGCTAATCGAAGTATCTCTTTCACAGACTTGTCACTTGGGACATTCATCTGTCATCTGTCACACACTTGAAGACTGAGCCAGGAGCTCTGGCTCAAGCAATGTCAGTGTCGTTAATTTCTTTGCAGATTTCCATTACATCCACCTGACAGCCCTTTTTGTTGGCTAGCAAGACACCAGCAGCTGCAGGAGGCAACGTTCTGGAATCCAAGAAGCCAGTCTAATAAATTTCTTGCGTTCCTTCATTCTGAAAATTTGTTCATGTTACATATATCTAAAATTTGTTTTATTTTCTAAAAATCTTTTTAAAAATCTCTTGCGCTATCATTTTAAATATTTTCTCATGTTCTCTAAGTTTGAAAATATTATCTTCTAGAAGTATAAAAATCTTTCCATGTTTCATAACTATAAAGAGCTTTTCGCTTTCTTTAAATGTAAAAATATTTTCTCATATTTAACAAGACTAAAAATCTTCTCATGTTTTATAAGACTAAAGGTTTGCTCATTTTTAAAAATAAGATTAAAAATATCTTCATGTTTTATAAGAGTAAAATTTTCTCATGTTTTATAATTGTAAAAATCTTCCCATGTTTTATAAAACAAAGCATCTTTTAAACTTTTAGACATCTAAAACTCTTCTCATATTACTAGAGCTACTGTAACATCCTATATCACATCAATAAATTCAAAGATTTTCATTATTTAGCTGGGGTTGATGTTATATCACATCAATAAATTCAAAGACTCTTATTATTTAGCTTGAGGTAATCTTATATCACATCAATAAATTCAAAGATTTTCATTATTTAGCTGGAGGGGTAATCCTATATCACATCAATAAATTCAAAGACTCTCATTATTTAGCTGGAGGTAATCTTATATCACATCAATAAATTCAAAGACTCTCATTATTTAGCTGGAGGTAATCTTATATCACATCAATAAATTCAAAGATTCTCATTATTTAGCTGGAGGTAATCTTATATCACATTAAATAAATTCAAAGACTCTCATTATTTAGCTGGAGGTAGTCTTATATCACATCAATAAATTCAAACAGGTAAGCAGGTAGCAGATCACTTTGCTCGCATGTTTGCACAAGACTGCAACATTGATATCCATCCAGAGAAAGAGCGTGCAGTGCGCATTGACCCACAGAAAGAAGAGGAACAAGTCAGAAAAGTGGAGGTCATGGATGCACCAATCACATGCAGTGAGTTAGACCTAGCAGTTAGTAAACTGAAACCAAGGAAATCACCAGGACCAGATGGAGTGTCCAATGAAATGATCAAGAACCTGGGAATGGCAGCAGTGGGAAAGCTGTTGGATATTTTCAATATGTGCTGGAGCACAGGTAAATTACCTCAAATCTGGAAGAAAGCAAACATGGTACCACTGCTAAAGCCAGGGAAAAACAGTGATACTGCCTCCAGCTACAGGCCAATCAGTCTCACTAGCTGCCTATGCAAAACGATGGAACGCATCATTGACCTGAGGCTAAAATGGTACCTAGAAAGTGAAAACCTTCTCGTTCCACAACAAGCAGGATTTAGGCAGTACTACAGTACGGAAGATCAAGTGACCTATCTCTCTCAAGAGATTGAGGATGCATTCCAAGAGAAAAACCTTGTGGATAGACCTAAAGAAAGCCTTTGATAAAGTATGGAATAAAGGTCTGCTGTGGAAACTAAGAAACTGCAATGTGAATGGAAGACTGTACAACTGGATAAAGTCCTATTTACACAAAAGAAGAGCTAGAGTAGTACTGGATGGACACAAAAGCCAGAAAGTACTTCTGCGACAAGGTGTACCACAAGGAGGAGTCCTTTCGCCTACGCTATTCCTTGTATTCATTAATGACCTGGTCAAGGAACTTCCCTATGGAATCAAAGCAGCACTGTATGCAGATGATCTGGTCATGTGGTGTACAGATGAATATGCGACAGTTGCTACACAGAGACTCCAAAGAGCAGCAGACATCTTGACATCATGGACAAACAAATGGTGTGTAAGTATAAACACAGAGAAATCAAGTACCACTCTGTTCACCCTCTCATCTAAACAGAAAGCAGGTAAGATCTTTGTAAATGAAATATCCTTAAGGATGGACAACCAACCCACTTACTTAGGAGTGACTCTTGACTCAAAACTGACTTGGAAGCAACATATCAACAGTGCAGAAGCAAAAGCCAGAAGAAAACTAGCCATATTAAGAAAATTGAGTGGAACCACATGGGGAGCTAGTGAAAGAATCCTCAAGAGTGTATATCAGCAAAGTATTCTACCACATTTAGAATATGGCTCAACATCTTGGTGTACAGCATCAAACACTACGCTGCATAATCTAGACAAGGTTCAAAATCAGTCACTACGGATTATCACAGGTGCCATGAAAAACTATCAGACTCCAGAATTGATACATGTCCTGTAGTAATTCTCACAGATGCAAGATCAGTACTTGAAGCTCTTCAGTGCAACAAACTACCAGACCTTTAGGATGCCTTGTCAAAAATTGGCTTACAACATGGAGTCACTTTGCAATGGATTCCCTCCCACTGTGGGATACCAGGCAATGAGAAAGCTGACCATCTGGCCAAAGAGGGCACTGAAATGGAGCAACCAGACATCACCTATAATCAGAAGAAAAGCATGATAAAAACCTACAGGAAGCCACAAACACCACCACATGATGACTATCACATGCTAAACAAAAAGGAACAAGTCACCATCTTCCGTCTCCGAACAGGACACAGCCGACTCCGAAGTCATATGTATACAAAGTTTAAGGTTGGTACTACTAATCTATGTACATGTGCCCAGGTGCCCCAAACTGTGGAATATATCCTCCAGAACTGCACCAACTATGAAACACTGAGAAATAATTACTGGCCTAGTGAAACCACTAAAGAAGATAAGCTCTATGGTTCCATACATGAATTATAAAAAACAGTGAAATTTATCCAAGAGACAGGACTGCAGATATAGACAGACAGCGCGAACGAAGAAGAGGAAGAAGAAGAAGAAGAATAAATTCAAAGATTCTTATTATTTAGCTGGAGGTAATCTTATATCACATTAAATAAATTCAAAGACTCTCATTATTTAGCTTTAGGTAATCTTATATCACATCAGTAAATTTAAAGACTCTCACTATTTCACTGGAGCTGGAAATTAAAGCCTTTTATGTCTCTATACAGGTCGGATAAGATTACATTTCTTGATAAAAAGTAAACATTTGTGGTTTCTTAGAAAGGCTTTTCGATAGTTCTATCAACATAGTGTAACAGGTTCTTTACACCAACAGGCTGTTATGCCATGGAGGCATGATGAAAGAGAGTCTTGATTGGTTAGTGGGTTCATACCACTGAGACAATCTTACATAATATGTCACTGGTACAATCATTGTCTTACATCATGTGTCAGAGGGACAATCATTACATTACATGAAGTGTCACTGGTACAATCATTATCACAAAACAAAGTTTCACTGGTAAAAGCATTATCATTTATCAACTGTCACTTGTAAAATCATTATTGTATATCAAGTGTCATTGGCAAAATCATTATCTTACACCATGTGTCACTGGTAAAATCATTATCTTATATCAAGTGTCACTGATAAAATCATTATCTGATACCAAGTGTCATTGGTAAAATCATTATCTAATATTCAGTGTCACTAGTACAATCATCATCTTACATCAAATATCATAGATAAAATCATAATCTTATATCAAGTGTTACTAGTAAAATCATTATCTTACAACAAGTGTCACTTGTAAAATCATTGTTATATATCAAATATCACCGGTAAAATCATTGTTGTACACAAAGTGTCAATGGTAAAATAATTATCTTACATTAAGTGTCACTGGTACAGTCATTATCTTAGACCATGTGTCATTGGTAAAATCATTATCTTATATCAAATGTAACTATTAAAAATCATTATCTTACATCAAGTTTGACTGGTAAAATCATTATCTAATATCAAGTGTCATTCGTACAATCATTATCTTACATCAAGTATCACTAATAAAATCATAATATTACATCAAGTGTCAGTAGTTAAATCATTATCTTATGCCAAGTGTCACTGGTAAATTCTTTATCCTACATCAAGTGCCACTGTTAACATCACTATCTTACACCAAGTGTCACTGGTAAAATCATTATCTGATATCAAGTGTCACTAATAAAATCATTATCTTACACTATGTGTCAATAGTAAAATCATTATCCTATATCAAATGTCTCTGGTAAATTCATTGTCTTATACCAAGTGTGACTGGTAAAATTATTATCTAACATCCAGTGTCTCTGGTACAATCATTATCTTACACCAAGTTTGACTGGTAAAATCATTATCTTATATCAAGTGTGACTGGTAAAATCATCATCTTACATCAAGTTTCACTGGTAAAATCATTATCTTAAATCAAGTGTCACTGGTAAAATCACAATCTTACATTGAGTATCACTGACATAATCATTGTTATATATCAAATGTCACTGGTAAAATCATTGTTATATATCAAATGTCACTGGTAAAATCATTGTTGTACATCAAGTTTCACTAGTAAAATAATTATCCTACATTAAGTGTCACTGGTACAATCATTATCTTAGACAATGTATCACTGATAAAATCATTATTTATATCAAATGTTCCTGGTAAAATCATTATTTATATCAAATATTCCTGGTAAAATCATTATCTTATATCAATGTGTCACTGATAAAATCATTGTTATATATCAAGTGTCACTAGTAAAATCATTATCTTATATCAAAGTGTCATATGTTAAAATCAATATCTTATATCATGTGTCACTGGTAAAATCATTATCTTATATCAAAGTGTCATATGTTAAAATCAATATCTTACATAAGAGTCAAGTATCACTGATAGAATCATTGTCTTATATGAAGTATCACTGGTAAAATCATTATCTGATATCAAGTGTCACTGGTAGTATCATTATCTTATATCAAATGTCACTGGTGAAATCATTATCTTACACTGATTAAACCATAGTTCTACGTCATGTGCCACTGGTTAAACCACAGTTCGACATCATATACTGGTGGTTAAACCATAGTTCTTCATCATGTGCCACTGGTTAAAACATAATTCTACATCGTGTGCCACCGATTAAAACGTAGTTCTCCAACATGTGCCACTGGTTAAGCCAGTTCTACATCATGGAAACATAATACACTGTTCAAGAAGCGCACAATGTTTATTTGTGTTTTATTGAGTGCTTTCCCTTTGATCGCGTGGCCATTCTATCCTGCCCGTTGTCAAGAAGATGGTTTGTTTCGTTGTAAGGGGATATTTAGTTTTTATTATATTCTCCCGCAGGGAGTGAAACTTAACATTCACTTTCCACAGTCATCTTCCCTCTCTACTAAGTTCTACTCTTTTCTCACCTGTAACTTACCTTCTAGAACCCTTTCACTGCACTAAAGCAAGAACCCTCTACCCCGACCACATTCATCTACTCCACCCACCCTTTTTTCTAAGCTTAATTAGCATTGTATCTCTCTCTCTCTCTCTCTCTCTCTCTCTCCTCTTTCTGCTTTCTGCACCCTCTCTCTACTATCAACGCATCACAAAGTCTTCATGTAAACATTCACAACACTCCGCAACACGCACTCTCATGATCAGCTTCTTGCAAGTCACAGCTACGTGCTCCCTTTTCTCTTTCTCTTTTTTTTCCATTCCTGTTTGTTTTATATCATTCGTGTCAATTTATGTTTTCTATTCTTTCCTTCTTTCTTTGTCCTGTTTGTTTTTATCTGATTAAGGTGCAAACAGAGATATCACAAGCGTGTTCTCTTTAACAAATATGTCACAAGTGTGTTCTCTTTAACAAATATATCACAAGCGTGTTCTCTTTAACAAATATGTCACAAGTGTGTTCTCTTTAACAAATATATCACAAGTGTGTTCTCTTTAACAAATATATCACAAGCGTGTTCTCTTTAACAAATATGTCACAAGCGTGTTCTCTTTAACAAATATGTCACAAGTGTGTTCTCTTTAACAAATATATCACAAGTGTGTTCTCTTTAACAAATATATCACAAGTGTGTTCTCTTTAACAAATATATCACAAGTGTGTTCTCTTTAACAAATAAAACTATCCCACAACACCTTGTTATCAGAACTTTAGTGCAGTGATTCTGTGTATATTTATACTTTTAGTTTCACATATACTTATACAAACTTATAATATCCCTTGATGAGGTTGAAAGACTCACCGAGGACAGGAAAAATTGGCGAACTATTTTGCGAGTCCTATGTGACGTTTAGCGGCACGGGAAGGATATAAGATAAGGATATAAGATATAAGATAAGATACTTGGTATGCTTATAACAGAACTGTCTCCATGAGTGGCACAGCTAGTGTGCCCGTCTCATACGACATAGTCCATGGTTCAGTTCTGCCCGGTAGCCCTTGATTTGCACACCTGTACTACTTGAGTAGCCTCTCCTACCAGAGCTGAGGAAGAGAGGACGGCCAGGTGTGTGACACCAGGACAAGGTCAACGTGACCGACAGCACTATATCTTTAGGCACTGCAGGACTACGTTATAATCATGGCTGTAGATCCAGTTAAAACAAAACGTTAATCACATTTCATCAAACGATTAAAATTTTTAATCGAAATTAATTGCAAATTAATGAAAATGTTCCGTATTTCCTTCACACATTAAAAATGTTATGTAAAGCATAAATAGATCAGTAATACTTTCTAATGCAAAATAGATTTAACAACCGCTTGCCTGCAGATGTTGCATTATCCCAGTTTATTAACAATTTTGTGTAACAAAAATAACTTATTAAACACTGAAATATTAAATAATCAACGTCTCAAAGTAAACTTTTTTTATATTTATGTTGAGCCAGGTGACGGTGCACATTCGTCCATCATTTTGACCGGTCCTTTCATAACAATCTCCCTGTAAGAAATGATATGAGGAGGAAAAATCATTGATTCTCTGATTATTTAATTATTTATCCAGTCGGTTGCTGAAGTTGAGCAGTTGATTTACACTGGTACGTTCAAGGCATGCTACGTTTTCAACAGAATATCCTGATAGAGGAAACAAACGTTCACAAGGGATCGCAGCGACTGGGGATGATACATATTTTCTAACTTAGCCAAAATTGGGTATTTTTTTGTCATGTGACTTTAGTGAGAACTGGGTATTTTTTTGTTCTATAGCTTTAGTCATAACTGGGTATTTTTTCCTATAGCTTTAGTCATAACTGGGTATTTTTTCCTGTAGCTTTGGTTGTAACTGGATATTTATTTCCCTATAGCTTTAGTCATAACTGGATATTTTTTTCCTATAGCTTTAGTCATAACTGGGTATTTTTTCCTATAGCTTTAGTCATAACTGGGTATTTTTTCCTATAGCTTTAGTCATAACTGGGTATTTTTTCCTATAGCTTTAGTCAAACTGGGTTTTTTCCTATAGCTTTAGTCATAACTGGGTATTTTTTCCTATAGCTTTAGTCATAACTAGGTATTTTTTCCTATAGCTTTAGTCATAACTGGGTATTTTTTCCTATAGCTTTAGTCATAACTAGGTATTTTTTCCTATAGCTTTAGTCATAACTGGGTATTTTTTTCCTATAGCTTTAGTCATAACTGGGTATTTTTTTCCTATAGCTTTAGTCATAAATAGATATTTTTTTCCTATAGCTTTAGTCAGGACTGAGTAATTTTTTTTGTCCTGTAGCTTCCCCCAGTGTCATAGATTCAAGTCAAGGTTGGTCTGTTGCTGAAATCTACATCTCTCAACAACTGTTTTCATGGAGGAGGAGGAGGAGGAGGAGGAGGAGAGAGGTATCAGTGGCTCAATCTTCAGAGTCTGATGATAGCAGAGCACTCTCATTTTCTTTCATGCTGGTTTTCCTTGTCTGTTAATCATCATCATGTTGTCAGAATTGTGCAGAACTTGCAGCTCTACCCAGACCTCGTTTCTCTACTCACTTCTCAAGAATTTCAGATTTTTTTTACTAGAGTCCAGTGGCCGTTCTCAGCTATGAGATGTGAGATCCAGTTTGCGTTGGTCCAGACAGATCAAAGTTGGTCCAGACAGGTCCAAGTTGGTCCAGACAGGTCCAAGTTGGTCCAGACAGGTCCAAGTTGGTCCAGACAGGTCAAAGACTTGAAACATGTGATGTGGACATGGTCATCATCAGAGACTGCTATTCCGGTGTCAAAATGGCAGTGTTGAAAGAATCATAGAGCGGGAAACGTATTGCTCTCCTTCCTGTAATTATGTAATGCAGTGGTTCCCAACTGGTGGTTTGCAGACCCCCGGGTGTCTGTGAAAACTGCCGTGGAAGTCTGTGAAACCTGCCGTGGAAGTCTGTGAAACCTGCCGTGGAAGTCTGTGAAACCTGCCGTGGGAGTTTTTTTTAAAATTTTCGCTGTGAAATGTTTAACACCTGATGTTTCTAAGTAAGAACCCCCACCCCCACCCCCCAATAGTGTGGAAGCTATTGTTCGAAATAAATAGAGACCCGATTTCTCTCAGCATATTTAGGTTGGTTAGCTGTCAAACATTTCATATTCTGCTCATTTGTCAGAACAAGTAGAAATGTCAATTACTGTCTGGTTTTTATAATTAACTACATTTTTGTTATTGTAAAAATTCACCAAGTTTGTGCTGTGCTTTCAGTTGACTTTTGTGTTTACCTATCAAAGCTTACCCGCATTTTCATAAAGAAAATTATTATGCTTTCAGCACACACAGATAGGACACTTTTGCTTTCAGCACACACAGATATGAAACTTATGCTTTCAGCACACACAGATATGAAACTTATGCTTTCAGCACACACAGATATGAAACTTTTGCTTTCAGCACACACAGATATGAAACTTATGCTTTCAGCACACACAGATATGAAACCTTTGCTTTCAGCACACACAGATATGAAACTTTTGCTTTCAGCACACACAGATATGAAACTTTTGCTTTCAGCACACACAGATATGAAACTTATGCTTTCAGCACACACAGATATGAAACTTATGCTTTCAGCACACACAGATATGAAACTTTTGCTTTCAGCACACACAGATATGAAACTTTTGCTTTCAGCACACACAGATATGAAACTTTTGCTTTCAGCACACACAGATATGAAACTTTTACTTACAGCACACACAGATATGAAACTTTTGCTTACAGCACACACAGATATGAAACTTTTGCTTTCAGCACACACAGATATGAAACTTTTGCTTTCAGCACACACAGATATGAAACTTTTGCTTTCAGCACACACAGATATGACACTTTTGCTTTCAGCACACACATATAGGAAACTTTTGCTTTCATCACACACAGATATGAAACTTTTGCTTTCAACACACACAGATATGAAACTTTTGCTTTAATCACACACAGATATGAAACTTTTGCTTTCAACACACACAGATATGAAACTTTTGATTTAAACACACACAGATATGAATCTTTTGCTTTCAACACACACAGATATGAAACTTTTGCTTTCAACACACACAGATATGACACTTTTGCTTTCAGCACACACAGATATGAAACTTTTGCTTTCAGCACACACAGATATGAAACTTTTGCTTTCAACACACACAGATATGAAACTTTTGCTTTCAGCACACACATATAGGAAACTTTTGCTTTCAGCACACATAGATATGAAACTTTTCCGGAATGTTAATGGAGGGGTGCGAGGTCTGTAGCCTAGAATTTGAAACAGTCCGGGAACTTTTGTTAATTCGGAACCACTGCTGTATCGCGACGACATGACAAGAGGACTGAGAACCATGGCTGTATCACATCGACAAGGATCTAGAACTGAGAACCATGGCTGTATCACATCGACAAGGATCTAGAACTGAGAACCATGGCTGTATCACATCGACAAGGATCTAGAACTGAGAACCATGGCTGTATCACATCGACAAGGATCTAGAACTGAGAACCATGGCTGTATCACATCGACAAGGATCTAGAACTGAGAACCATGGCTGTATCACATCGACAAGGATCTAGAACTGAGAACCATGGCTGTATCACATCGACAAGGATCTAGAACTGAGAACCATGGCTGTATCACATCGACAAGGATCTAGAACTGAGAACCATGGCTGTATCACATCGACAAGGATCTAGAACTGAGAACCATGGCTGTATCACATCGACAAGGATCTAGAACTGAGAACCATGGCTGTATCACATCGACAAGGATCTAGAACTGAGAACCATGGCTGTATCACATCGACAAGGATCTAGAACTGAGAACCATGGCTGTATCACATCGACAAGGATCTAGAACTGAGAACCATGGCTGTATCACATCGACAAGGGTCTAGAACTGGGAACCATGGCTGTATCGGGACAACAAGGATATTGAACTGGGAACCACTGCTGTATCGGGACAACAAGGATCTAGACTGGGAACCACTGCTGTATCGGGACAACAAGAATCTAGAACTGGGAACCACTGCTGTATCGGGACAATATGGACCTAGAAGTGGGAACCACTGCTGTACCGGGACAATATGGACCTAGAACTGGGAACCACTGCTGTATCGGGACAATATGGATCTAGAACTGGGAAGCACTGCTGTATCGGGACAACAAGAATCTAGAACTGGGAAGCACTGCTGTATCGGGACAATATGGACCTAGAACTGGGAAGCACTGCTGTATCGGGACAATATGGACCTAGAGCTTGGAACCACTGCAGTAGCGCGACAAGAAGGATCTAGAATTAGGAGAAATATTTTTAAAAAAACAAGCTTGACCTCCCTGACCCGCTCCTGTTATTAATAGACTTGGATTAATTGTGCCCCACTTCATTAATTAAACAACCTGTGAAGTGCAGGCAGTTAATTAAACAACATGTGAAGTGCAGGCAATTTAACCGAATATAACGCATTCGTTAAAAAAATTATGTCCCAGAAAGTTTTGTTAATGTTTTAACAGCAAGTGTTAAAAACGATTATTTGGCATCTTTAATAAACTTTTCTGCAAAATGTCCACGTTCCTGGGCAGTGTAAATCTTTCTTTTCTACACAATTCTGCCATGACATATATCACATTTCCTGCATGTCACGTGACACCGAAGTCTTCTGTTTTGACAGACAGAAAGAAAATTTGGCACAAGATGTACAAAACAGTGATTGACAGATAGATATTCGTAAATAAACAAAATGGTTGGATGGATGGATTATTGGATAGATGGATGGATGGATATTGGATGGATGGATGGATGGATATTGGATGAATGGATACAGGAAGAATGGATGGATGGATGGATGGATGGATGTGGAAAGAATCACTCAAAAAGTAGGGATATAGAAGGACTGAGAAACAGATTTTTAAAAATCAAAGAAGACAGGCATTGTCAAGCTAACGAAATAGAAATGACATAGACAGGAAACAGATAAGCAACATTAAACAGAAAGATATTATAGTTAGGAAACAGATAAGCAACATTTAAAAAGAAACAGATTATACATATGAAACAGATAAGCAACATTTGAACAGAAACAGATTATAGACAGGAAACAGATAAGCATCATTTAAACAGAAACAGATTATAAATAGGAAACAGATAAGCATCATTTAAACAGAAAGATTATAGTATGAAAAAATCAGCTTTATTTTCTCTTTCACGAGACTCAGTATTAATTGAAAGGAAGTAAAACATAAATCTAAATAGAGATCTCTGATATGTTTATCAGACTGTAGCTCTGTTTCATATTCCTACACCGAAGGATGGAGTGTCCATCACAGCTGAGATTAAATTGAAGATAAAGACGCTAGGAAACTTTAAACCAGGATGTGTCAGAGAAGTTCTCGACTTTCTCACGCTCCACATCTTTGATCCTGAGTGACTCTGCTAATTCTGTGTGTGTGTGTGTGTGTGTAGTTCCGGTGGCTACAATGTCAAGACATTAATAAATGTAGAGGCTCAGTTTCTATAAAGAAAGCTGACAGATTTTCTAATCGGTTCTGTCTGTTAGAGCATAAATTAGGGACATAATTTAGCTGCCATTGTTTACAATAATAGATTCTATGTTAAGAAAAAAATGGCCGAATAAGTTTTATATTGTGCTTGCAACACGAAGAGATGGATTCTAGGGTGTGTGAATGACAACGAGATGGAAAGAGAGACTAACAGAGGTTAGTAGGGGGGGGGAGGGACTATCTGGTAAGAAGTCAGATAGAAAACCACCAGCTCAGATAATTGATGTAAGATGTCAGACAGAAAACCACCAGCTCAGATACTTGATGTAAGATGTCAGACAGAAAACCACCAGCTCAGATACGTGATATAAGATGTCAGACAGAAAATCACCAGCTCAGATACTTGATGTAAAAATAATGTTTGAAATATGTATAGAAGTATCATGTCCCAAGCCTCTTACATGCTATTCAATGATTTTTCATTATTTCTACTTCCTGCAAGATACGTTCAAACAAATAACAGAAGTTTACCAAATAGGAAAGGGGGAATAATTATGTCTATTTCTCTCAGGTGCTTAATCCTGTGTACTTCTCTCAGTGCTTAATTCTGTCTACTTCTCTCAAGTGCTTAATTCTATCTACTTCTCTCAAGTGCTTAATCCTGTGTACTTATCTCAGTGTTTAATTCTGTCTACTTCTCTCAAGTGCTTAATTCTATCTTTTCTACACAATTCTGCCATGACATATATCACATTTCCTGCATGTCACGTGACACCGAAGTCTTCTGTTTTGACAGACAGAAAGAAAATTTGGCACAAGATGTACAAAACAGTGATTGACAGATAGATATTCGTAAATAAACAAAATGGTTGGATGGATGGATTATTGGATAGATGGATGGATGGATATTGGATGGATGGATGGATGGATATTGGATGAATGGATACAGGAAGAATGGATGGATGGATGGATGGATGGATGTGGAAAGAATCACTCAAAAAGTAGGGATATAGAAGGACTGAGAAACAGATTTTTAAAAATCAAAGAAGACAGGCATTGTCAAGCTAACGAAATAGAAATGACATAGACAGGAAACAGATAAGCAACATTAAACAGAAAGATATTATAGTTAGGAAACAGATAAGCAACATTTAAAAAGAAACAGATTATACATATGAAACAGATAAGCAACATTTGAACAGAAACAGATTATAGACAGGAAACAGATAAGCATCATTTAAACAGAAACAGATTATAAATAGGAAACAGATAAGCATCATTTAAACAGAAACAGATTATAGTATGAAAAAATCAGCTTTATTTTCTCTTTCACGAGACTCAGTATTAATTGAAAGGAAGTAAAACATAAATCTAAATAGAGATCTCTGATATGTTTATCAGACTGTAGCTCTGTTTCATATTCCTACACCGAAGGATGGAGTGCCATCACAGCTGAGATTAAATGAAGATAAAGACGCTAGGAAACTTTAAACCAGGATGTGTCAGAGAAGTTCTCGACTTTCTCACGCTCCACATCTTTGATCCTGAGTGACTCTGCTAATTCTGTGTGTGTGTGTGTGTGTGTAGTTCCGGTGGCTACAATGTCAAGACATTAATAAATGTAGAGGCTCAGTTTCTATAAAGAAAGCTGACAGATTTTCTAATCGGTTCTGTCTGTTAGAGCATAAATTAGGGACATAATTTAGCTGCCATTGTTTACAATAATAGATTCTATGTTAAGAAAAAAATGGCCGAATAAGTTTTATATTGTGCTTGCAACACGAAGAGATGGATTCTAGGGTGTGTGAATGACAACGAGATGGAAAGAGAGACTAACAGAGGTTAGTAGGGGGGGGGGAGGGACTATCTGGTAAGAAGTCAGATAGAAAACCACCAGCTCAGATAATTGATGTAAGATGTCAGACAGAAAACCACCAGCTCAGATACTTGATGTAAGATGTCAGACAGAAAACCACCAGCTCAGATACGTGATATAAGATGTCAGACAGAAAATCACCAGCTCAGATACTTGATGTAAAAATAATGTTTGAAATATGTATAGAAGTATCATGTCCCAAGCCTCTTACATGCTATTCAATGATTTTTCATTATTTCTACTTCCTGCAAGATACGTTCAAACAAATAACAGAAGTTTACCAAATAGGAAAGGGGGAATAATTATGTCTATTTCTCTCAGGTGCTTAATCCTGTGTACTTCTCTCAGTGCTTAATTCTGTCTACTTCTCTCAAGTGCTTAATTCTATCTACTTCTCTCAAGTGCTTAATCCTGTGTACTTATCTCAGTGTTTAATTCTGTCTACTTCTCTCAAGTGCTTAATTCTATCTACTTCTCTCAAGTGCTTAATTCTATCTACTTCACTCAAGTGCTTAATTCTGTCTACTTCTCTCAAGTGCTTAATTCTGTCTACTTCTCTCAAGTGCTTAATTCTGTCTACTTCTCTCAAGTGCTTAATTCTATCTACTTCTCTCAAGTGCTTAATTCTGTCTACTTCTCTCAGTGCTTAATTCTATCTACTTCTCTCAAGTGCTTAATTCTGTCTACTTCTCTCAAGTGCTTAATTCTGTCTACTTCTCTCAGTGCTTAATTCTATCTACTTCTCTCAAGTGCTTAATTTTGTCTACTTCTCTCAAGTGCTTAATTCTGTGTACTTCTCTCAAATGCTTAATTCTGTCTACTTCTCTCAGTGCTTAATTTTCTGTCTACTTCTCTGAAGTGCTTTATTCTGTGTACTTCTCTAAAGTGCTTAATTCTGTGTATTACACTTGACAGCTCGTCACACTAATGACAAACATTGCCTTATGACACTGTAATAATCTTCTACGGAGTCTTGACAGATCGATTGTATATTACTCGAGCGGGCCTATAAAATTAATTTCTCTGTAGGCTCCACTGCAATATCCATGTGGGCTGGTCTTGAAGACTGTCTTATCTACACCGTCAGCTTTTTCTCAGCATATAACTATTTCACTTTCAGTCAGATCAGGCTGGATGTTTTGATAACTAAAAGTTAATCTTTTTGTATTCAGATTTATTCTTTTTTCTGTACGCATCATCATCATCATCATCATTATCATCATAATCACCATCGTCGTCGTCGTCGTCATCATCATCATCATCATCATCATCTTTTTCTTCTTCTTCTTCTTCTTCCATATACTCAACCAAGCAACAAGGAAAGGGGTGCTTCTAAGAATTCCACTGTCAGCAGGAATTACTCTTGCTTAAGCCAGTCTTCTACCTTGCACTAACCTTTCTAGCAGCGGATGACAGAGTCTGTCAGAATACTTGAAATGTTTTCAGTTGTCTTTATTACATAGCCTAATTCCTTCACTTATGGTATCATGGATTTCCTTATGCAAGTAAGTTATTTGCATAAAACATTATACTTTAATATATATTTGAGGGTGTGTCTGATCTACTTGTCTGTCGGTCTGTCTGTCTATCGGTTTGTCTGTCTGTCCGTCTATATCCTGCCATTTGCTGTGTTTAAATTTTACCATTGCCTGTGTCTATATTTTGCCATAGCCTGTGTCGAAATTCTGCCATTGCCTGTGTCTATATCCTTTCATTGGCTGGGTCTAAATTACGGTAAAGGTAGCACTAAAATCAAGCAGCATCTGACTTTTCAGCAGAAGCAGAAAAAAAATAAATGAAGAAAAATGATGATGATGCGTTGCGTAACGGTGGCTGGTCTATTAACCATACGTATTACTATGTTCTATATATTAATCGATAAGATTATTTATTTACTTTAAACTAGTACTTCAGTTCCATATTCTCAGACAAAGATCTAACAAGTCAATACATTATAACTTTCCCAATATTCGCTGTAAATGCTCATTGTGCAGGTCGGCGTGAGCACTCCACACGTCGCTCACAGAGCAAGTAAGACCAACTTCAGGCTTCGTGCTTTCAGTGACTGCCGAGTCTATCGCTGTCACAGACAGACGGACGGAGAGAGACACAGACAGACAGACTGACAGACATACAGACAGACAAACCGATAGACAGACAGACCGACAGACAAGTAGATCAGACACACCCTCAAATATATATTAAAGTATAATGTTTTATGCAAATAACTTACTTGCATAAGGAAATCCATGATACCATAAGTGAAGGAATTAGGCTATGTAGTAAAGACAACTGAAAACATTTCAAGTATTCTGACGGACTCCGCTGCTAGAAAGGTTAGTGCAAGGTAGAAGACTGGCTTAAGCAAGAGTAATTCCTGCTGACATGGCAGACGTGTGGAGTGCTCACGCCGACCTGCACAATGAGCATTTACAGCGAATATTGGGAAGGCCAGGAGCTGGACTTGACTGCCAGAGGCTATCTGAGACGTACGCCGTTGGAGCGGAGAGAGAAATTCTCCACCCCACCTTCGGCAATAACAGTCCTTAGAATCATCTTAATCATTAAATTTTGCCATTACCTGTGTTTAAATTTTGCCATTTGCTGTGTCTAAATTTTTCCATTGCTTGTGTCTATATCCTGCCATTGGCTGTGTCTAAATTTTGCCATTGCCTGTGTCTAAATTTTGCCATTGCCTGTGTCTAAATTCTGCATTGACTGGGTCTAAATTTTGCTATTGGATGTGTTTAAATTTTGCCATTGGCTGTGTCTAAATTTTTCCATTGCCTGTGTCTAAATTTTGCCATAGCCTGTGTCTAAATTTTGCCATAGCCTGTGTCTAAATTTTGCCACTGACTGTATCTAAATTTTTCCATTGCCTGTGCCTAAATTTTGAGATTTCCTGTGTCTAAATTTTGCCATAGCCTGTTTATAAATTTTGCCATATCCTTATTTTGTCATAGCTTGTGTCTATAATTTGCCATAGTCTGTGTCCTAACTTTCCCATAGTTTGTATCTAAATTTTGCCATAGCTTGTGGTTAAATCTGTGCATAACTTGCGCATAAATCGTGCCATAACCTCTTACGTCTGTTAAAAAATCTAAAACTCGTAAACTTCGTTGTTGAGTGTGTCTCTGTTACCAGTAAAATACACACACATAAATGCTTTCATTGATATTTATACTGTTTTAGACATCTTGCTGACATTGATGTGTATACTGTTTTAGACATATTTTTGACATTGATGTTTATTCTGTTTTAGACATCTTTCTGACATGCTTTATGTATCTTTCAATCAATTCATTCATTTGCATATCCCTTGCGGAACTTTGCCTGCCTAACAGCAATCTCAGTCCATGTTTTAAAAGTCCCAGTGTCTGATTTTGATGTAGTGCTACTTGTTTCAGAGCTCCATAGTTTTCCAGAATCCTGTCAAGACGACATCTTATGGTGAACTAAAATATCTACATGTAAGAATCAGAAAGGATTATGAGACATACTGAAAACATGCAGTCAGACATTCTAGCACATAAAAACGACTGTTAAAACAGCCATAATCTATCTGACAACAATATAAACACATATAAACATAAACACATAAAAACATAAACATGAACCAAAATAACTGGTGTACATATTTTACTTTTCTGAATATGATATCATCATCATCATCATCATCATCATCATCATCATCATCATCATCATGTGCCTTCTCCAGAACGAAGATTGGCGGTAATGAATCTCCAGTTCCCTCGCTCCCTTGCCTTGATGATGCACTCAGCCAGGCTGTGTCCTGCCCATCCTCGTAAGTTATCTTCCCATCTTCATCTCTGTCTTCTTCTTGTTCTGTTTCTTTCTACCGTTTCTTCTAGTATGGTCTTCATCATTATTTCTTTGAGAAGTTGACATTGCGCTAGGAACTGTTCTAAAACTTTTGCATTTGTTCTTTTCATTCTCCATGTTATATGAGCTAGTTTTCTGTAGAACCACATTTCTGCTGTATTAATCTTTCTCTTCATCTTTTTGCTCAGAGTCCAGGTTTCTGCTACATACAGTAAAGCAGATTTAATAAAACATTTTACAAATCTCAGTTTTGTTTTTATGGGCAGATATCTGAATAAAAGCACTGTCTTCATGCTGATGAATGTATGTTCTACCATTCCTATTTTTTTATTTACCTCCATCTCACATCTCCCATCTTCAGTTAGCGTATGTCCTAGGTAGCAGTAGTTTATCACTTGTTCCAGTATCTTTTTGTTTATGGTTAAATCCATCTTTAGCTTCTGGTCTTTCTATAACACAGTTTTATTTTATATTGTTCATTATTATTGTTATTATTGAATGTTCTATTATCATCACATCTCACCTTGGTACATCACGCGTCGAAGTTTCACATACATGGCAATAGAAGATTTCTCATGAACATTTCACTGATTCATTTTCATTTGACAAATAATATCAATATGATCAATACGTATAGCTGATAACTCACTTGTAATAATAGGCATAGGCAAGATTATACACATTTCATTATTTTCATCATAGTAGTACGAAATCTCACAAAATCACAATATCATAATTCTCATAATTCTACAAGCAGTATTTAAGCAGCGTTCACAATATTCAGTAATACAAAAGCTCTTGGTAACAATTACTGTACGATCTCTTGCTACACTAGTTCAATCTAACACTGTGTCTCTATCTCTACATTTCTCTTGCTGAATGCCTCTTCCCCTCCTCTCTGCGTCTCTCTCTCTTTCTCCTCCTCTCTCAGAACCCCTATCTGCTCTCCTCTCTCTCAGAACCCCTATCTGCTCTCCGCCGGCCTTCCTTTTTTTCCACCTGTCTACCTCTCCTTTTATATTCGTAAATTCCGTTCCATAGACCACGCCTCCAATTGTTGTATCGGTCATTGGGTCATTGGGTCATCCTTTGTTGCCCAAAACCAGTCGCAACTAGCGTCCTAGAGTTAGCCACACCCCTATACACGTTAGTCGCTTTCATCTCCGTCTGTCCAATTGTTACCTCCAATTAACAAGTCCACCATCTCTTTCATGTTACCTGCTTTGGGACCTAGTCCGTTCTCTGTTCAGTCTTTGATCTACTGGTCAATTGTTCCCCCTCGGCTACTGCAGGTGTGCGTGAAGTCGCAATGTTACGATCTGTCGGCGTACCCGTGTCGATTCGGTTTACCTTTGATCAGGTCTTTGAAGTACCGAGTATCCGTTCCTCGCTCCTCTAACTATACCTTCTCTGCCCCCCAATACATTCTTTATTCCTGATCATGTCACTAATAATAATAATAATAATAATTATAATAACTATAATCATTACTATGCTACATTTCCTACTGAGCACCATTACTTTGATCTTCTTAATATTGATCTCAAGCCCACGTTCTTGCCTTGTGTTGTGTATCTTATCTATTAATTTCTGTAGGTTCTGTGGAGTCTCTGCTAGAAGGACTGCATCATCTACGCTCGTGTTCTCTGTATGTATGTTGAACGGACGTGGAGACAGAAGACATCTTTGTTTCTCTCTTCTCTTTTTGGGTACATTTGCTGATGTCACTGTGACATATCTTACAGATGCTTCCTGTTCTGTATATATTTTTCTAAAAGAGATCGGTCACGTGAATCTCTAAAGAGGACATTGTTAAGAGAGGCCAAACTAGTAGGCATACAATCCCTTGAAGAGGTTGAAAAGCTCGCTGAACACAGGAAAAGTTGGAGAACTACTACGCGAGCCCTGTGTGATGTTTAGCGGCTCGGGAAGGATGTAAGATATTTCTTTCTGAACTTCCAGGTATTTGCCTATTAGCTTTCTTATGCAAAAATTCCCCCCCCCCCCCTTTAATCCTGCTATTCTGTCTGATGATGTAAAATATTATTTCAAAGTTCACATTTCTGTGCTAGTAAAAGAAGGGTTTGATATTTTTAAAAAAAAGTAACAAGGAAAGACCTAGACTTAAATGCGCTTTGCCTTCCAAGAGAAAAGAAATATTCTTATGTTTTGAGAACAAATAATTAAAAACAAAATGTTACAATGGACCACTCATCTCTACATCAGAACAACGTGTAGCTAAGCAGTTATCCACCATCCAAATGTACGTATATAATCCTCTGTGTGCACTTATCAAAGGCAAAATCTATTGAACAGTTTACTTTTATTATTTGAGATTCATTAATTCATTCATTCGTTTGCATGTCCTCTGAGGAACTTTGACTCCCTAACAGCACTCCTGTAGGTCTCTCGGTTGTGAGCAAGATGGCCTGCTGCTGATGCATCCATCTGCAGATCATCAACGATTTCTTGCAGCCATCTTCGCTTTGGTCTTCCTCTCTTTCTTTTTCCCATTATGTACCCTTCCAAGACGGTCATCTCTAGATTATCATGACTTTTAATATGTCCAAACTATTTAAGTTTTCTCTCTTTATTTGTTCTTTTTTGTGTCCGTGGTATTTGAAGAACTCTTCTGTAGCATTTACATTCAATATTTGAGATTACTTCTTTAATATTGGAATCTCCATTACACATAAATTTAAATGAAAAGGATTTGAATATAACATGTTTAGTTACTTTTATACTTCAGAAGAAACTAGAGATAGCTGTTGGTGAAAAGAGATCACACAATGTGCAGATTTTAAAAAAAAATCTTGTTAGTCAGTACTTCATGTTTTTTTGGGCACATTAGCAAATAGCAAAATGAACAATTTAAATAACAAGATACATTATAATTAATCTTTTTTTAAATGTCCTCTTCTTCTAAAATAAAAACAAAATAGTTTCATAATAATGAAAACAGAAAATAAGAAACTTAGAGTAGCCACTATCCCTGCCAGAAAGACAAGAAGATAGTCCATAACAAACAGATACATGGGTATCTTCTGACCACTGTATCTCATGTATGACCCTCCATAACGCATCACGTGATCAAGCCAAAATGCTGCTTCTTGTTTCGGGTTTTTGTACAGTTCTCTATAAATTTGTGAAGCTTTGCCAATGGTTGACCTAATTCTATCACTAGAAACTACATCCTCTATGATTTTGACAAGTTCGTCTTCTGTAGCTTTTAAAACATCAGTACCAAGACCATAACCTTTGTCTATTATTAGTTCCATATTAAACAGCTGGTCATAGAAGAGGGGCAAGCTGACAATTGGTACACCATGATAGACTCCCTCATAAAGGCTGTGAATCCCTGAATGTGTTAAGTACACTTTTACATTCTTGTTTCCCAAAAGATCATTCTGTGGTATCCATGTAGATGTGAGAATCTTGTTTGGGTCAGGAGATGTGATATTAGCTCTCCAAATTGTGTTCAGTTTCAGCCTTCTCACAACTGACACAAGTTTTTCTTCCAGATTTTTAGCAAAATTTACATACAGACTACCAAAAGAGAAAACAGCAACTCCAACTCCAGCTTTTTCTGACTGCTCAATGAATGATTTGAATGGTTCCTGTAAATCTTTTGCTGCACCTGCAGATACTCCACCTACAAGTTTCACATTTGGCAACATAGGTCGAGAATAATCTAAGACTGGATCAGACTCCACAATATAAACCTCTGCTTTACTCATGAGTTCATTTGCTGATGGAACATTGGGTTCTGTTGGCATAAGCTGCTTCATATACCCTCTATCATTGAAAATATGGAGAAACAGGGGACGCATCAGATTGATGACAGTCAGTACTTGCTCAAACAAGCTGGCACTGCTGCGAAATTGTCTTGAATTGTAAGCTTCTGCAACTGGATTGAATGGTATTCTTCCTGTAACATGATTCTGTAAGGCACTGAGAATAGCAAAAGGCACCTTAAGCTTGTATGAAATTGCTACTCTCTCATCCACTGCTGGATACCAGTCAAGTACGAGAAGATCAGGTTTCAGACTTTCTATATATTTTATCAAGTTCCCAGTCTTCATTGCCTGAAAGTAAATTTCTGAAACAGTAAATTCTGCATTCCAAAGCCATTCCCAGTCTGGTTCTCCAGTTCCAGAAATTACTGCCTGGTTTATAGAATTCTCTATGAGTTTAATGAAGTCATCTTCCGACATTTCATGGAATTCACTGTAACTGAAAGTTTTCACACCAACATAACTTTCTGCTTTCCTTCCTTCTAAAGCTGATGGAAGTGCAAGCCATACATTATGGCCCATCTTTGCTAGCTCTTCTGCTACAAAAGCATGAAGTCGTGCATGACTTGTAGCCGTTAGAGGTAAAAATACAACATTTTTACATTCAACATTAAGTCTTGTCAAGAGGAGCAGTATAACAACAGTCTTGTATGCCTGGCCTGACATTTTTAGATCCTGTAAATATAATTAAATAAATACTTAACATTTACAGTGTGATAAATAATTCTGACATAGACAAGTTGGTGGACATATAGAAAGTCAGTGACAGACTTAATAAACAAAAGAAATATGTTTTAAAGCTTTTTCAGATAAAAAGCATCCTATAGTTAGTGAATGCATTACAGGAGAATCAAACTGTATTATCTTTACTCCCACAAGCAAACAAACAAACAAACAAACAAACAAACAGACACATCAAATGTTGGCCAAGATCTTACCAACAAAAACCTGTATCACATGTTACAAACATTCTCACCAACAGACAAATATGTCAACCATAACTATATCTATATCTGTGCATATGCTATTCCTAAATGCACATATTATTTCTTTTAAAAAATGTACCTTCTCACTGGTGAATTAAAATCACTTTCTAAAAATATAATACTCAGAAAAATGTTCTTCATCATTTTAGTAAGTCAGATGGGGATTAAAGTAATGCACAGAAAGATGAGAATTATCAAGCTAAACATGATATTTGAAAATTTTGTGAAGAATCAGGATTGGTTACTCTAAAGATTGACAGATTGATAGCTCTTTCTTGATTCGGTAGGTGGTGGTCCATGGCCGATTTTAGTTGGTGGAGCGATTTGTCTGGTTAATTCTAATAACGACCGAGACTCTAGCCTATTAAATAGTTCGCCGGTTCCTCGATGCGCCGGCGCAACTTCTTAGAGGGACGAGTGGCGTTTAGCTACACGAGATTGAGCAATAACAGGTCTGTGATGCCCTTAGATGTCCGGGGCCGCGAGCTCTGTGATGCCCTTAGATGCTCTACACTGAAGGAATCAGCGTGGATGACTCCCTGGCCCGAAAGTGGTGAATTTCCTTCGTGCTAGGGATTGGGCTTGTAATTCTTCCCTATGAACGAAGAATTCCTAGTAAGCGCGAGTCATAAGCTCGCTTGATTACGTCCCTGTCCTTTGTACACACCGCCCGTTGCTACTATCGATTGAGCGCTTCAATGAGGCCCTCGGGTTGGTCTCAGTCTGGTAGGTATGTGCTGGCACCGCTGGCAGAGAAGCTACTCGAACTCGAGAAAGTAAAAGTCCTAACAAGGTTTCCGTAAGTGAACCTGTGGAAGGATCATTACCGGCCTGTCTTTTGGTGAAAAAGCGCTCTCGAGTTCCGTGCGTGGAGAGAAAGATTTTCACTCCTTTCCCGGACGGCAAGAGTTAAGGTGTTTCGATGCAGGAGCAAGTGGTTTGTCAGCGGAACGAAGCCTATAAACGGCTAGCCAGCCAGGTTCGTGCTAACGCGTCGGTGGTGTACTACAATGTTGTCGACCGATGGTCTCGAAATTGGCCCATCTCTCGCAAAGAGTATCGGGTCTGCAGTATGTAAAGTGGGTTGGTTGTCAGTGCCGGGGCTTCTTCTCGTTCGTTAGAGCAGAGAGAGCTGGCCATCGCCGCCGGTGGTTAAAGGAAATGAAACGCCGTCGGGATCGAAAGGGATCCGCTCTGAGCAGAGCGCTGTCTCCCGTGCCCCGGGTCAGTCTGTCGGCAGATATCCGACTAAAGTTCGGTGAAGAAAGTTATCTGGTTGATCCTTCCAGTAGTCATATGCTTGTCTCAAAGATTAAGCCATGCATGTCTAAGTTCACACTGTCTCACGGTGAAACCGCGAATGGCTCATTAAATCAGCCGAGGTTCCTTAGATGACACGATCCTACTTGGATAACTGTGGCAATTATAAAGCTAATACATGCTTACCAAGCTCCGACCCTCTTGGAAAGAGCGCTTTTATTAGTTCAAAATACTCAGCTGGCGAGATTCCTCCGTTGCCGCGCGTGGGGTGAAATTCCTCCCTGCCATTAAAGAAAAATGCGATTAGGGTTGCCGTGCGGCGCCACTGTGAAAAAGGTGGTGGAAAGGATAAGTGAGATTTAGTCGATATGGCAAGTAGACTCGCGACGAGGGGTACTCATATCACGGTACCTCCGCTCTAAAGGCCGGTCACGTCCTATACTCACCCATACTGGGAAAATACGCCTACACCGGCTTAACCCAGGATTGAATATCACTATTGGCGAGGATTCGTCCTCCTGAACAAAAGCTTCGTCCTGGTCACCACCGAGAAGGGTAGCGGCCAGGACCACAAAATGCTGAAATCGGAGACACTGGACCAGTGCAGTCTAGATAAGCAACCACCTTTCACCCGATGATGATTTTTGCGTATCCTAATCATTCTGAGGTTTTCCGGTGAGAAAGTCCAACTCTGGACTGAATGGGCAACCACCTATCACCCGGCCGGGATATAATTCATATCCAAACTGAGTCGAGGTTTTCCGGTGAGAAAGTCCAACTCTAGTCTAAACTAGTGCAACGAAAACCACAGTGTCACGCAATGCATCTTCTGTGATCCACTGAGAATATAGGCCAAAGCTCCACGATGCTCTGAGCCTCCATCCTAAATGAGACTATCGCGAGAACTTCAGTAGTAAATTCAGTAGGATCACGGGGCGATCTTGATGGTAGAAGCAAACGAAGAAGAAGAAGGAGTGGGTACAGTGCAGGTTATAGAGAGATAGCCCGACGTGAAAGCAAAGTTTCGCAACTGACATTGCTAATGTCTCACTGACTGAAGACACCAACTTTCTACAGCTACATAGCTAAGCATAACAAATAACGTACTCAGAAATATAATCTTGATACTTTTGTCCAAAACAATCCGTCTCTCACAACATATGAAATAATGTACAGATAATCACAGAAAAACATTATTACTACATTTTACTTCTTAAATGCCAACAGACAAATATTTCTTTCTATTGCCACCATTTTATCTTTCTGGGATCAATAAATTTTAATCAAGAAGTCTATGAAGTTACTACAGTAATGTACTGCGAGACATATCACCGTTAGTTGACTGGTAAGTTTACTCGTTTCTAAATTCACTTTTTTTCAAGGATTATTCAGCCATGTATAGTCATTAAAAGAAAACAAAAAGAAAGAAAGAAGGAAGAGGAAAGAAGGTCAATGTGAGAGTGTCGGTCTGAAGCCGCAACAACGGACTTTTCTTCCCGTGTCAAGAGTTATGACAATATAGTGATGTTTTGAAGGTAGAGGTTAGCGAGGTCATCTTGGTATTTAAAAGCTGGTTATAAACAAGGTTAGGTCAGGTAGATTTCATAACTAATCGTTCAGTCTCTTTCAACCTTGTGTTTGCATATCACAGGCTTGGCCGTGGAGCACGGGCAAGTAGAGACTGGCCAGGTGAACGGTTATGAAAACGAGATTTTGGGTCAGTCGAGATCTTTCCAATACGTCACGTGGGCTGAAAAACCCGCGAAAGAGGGAAATGTGGGAAAGACTGTGAGTGGTCAGTCGGTCTGACTCTTCGTTTTGTTAGAGTAGGACGTAGTTTGTAGTGTAGGAACTTAGTCTGTTTCTTAGTTTTGTTAGAGTAGGACGTAGTTTGTAGAGTAGAAACTTAGTCTGTTTCTTAGTTTTGTTAGAGTAGGACGTAGTTTGTAGTGAAGGAACTTAGTCTGTTTCTTAGTTTTGTTAGAGTAGGACGTAGTTTGTAGTGTAGGAACTTAGACTGTTTCTTAGTTTTGTTAGAGTAGGACGTAGTTTGTAGTGTAGGAACTTAGTCTGTTTCTTAGTTTTGTTAGAGTAGGACGCAGTTTGTAGTGTAGGAACTTAGTTTGTTTCTTAGTTTTGTTAGAGTAGGACGTAGTTTGTAGTGTAGGAACTTAGTCTGTTTCTTAGTGGTCAGCAGATGTTTTTGAAGTATAGAATAGTGAATCTAGTATGTGGTAGGATTCTGTTGGCGTCGAAGTCAGGCTTCTTGATGTTAGTAGACGCCTGGAATCATATAAGTTGTCTTGCTGGAGTAACGCCATGTCGTGTTATTCAGAACTGTTTTCTACTCATCGTCATCGCCATTATATCACCAGATGCACCAATAAAGACTTCATGAATCTATAAAGCTGCTACTTGTGTTTGACACTGAGTGACAGCCGTTCCTGGGGGAGTTATTCTGTCAACGAATAGTAAACATACATCAACAGACACCAATAGACACCAAGAGACACCAACAGACACCAACAGACACCAACAGACTCCAAGCAGGCACTAAGCTGATATCTACAACGACGAAAGAGACGAACCTCCACTGTTTGGAAAGAGTGAAGTCTCGACTGTCTATCGTTGTAATACTAAACAATACTATGGAGTCTTAGAGATAGTGGAAGTGAAAGCTCAAGTTTGAATCTCAGAAGTACTACTGGTAATAGCAAGCCTACAAATATCAGGCATAAACAGGTAGACAGTAGTGCAGTGTAGAACTGAATTCTACCAATATGAAAGTATATACCAAAATTCTACTTACTACTATAAACGGACACAAAAATTATTTTTAGATGTTAAAGTTTAAATTGTCTGCCATTTTCTAAATTAAAACGTGAAAGCTGTTCTTTATATAAATATGTCAAGTAAGTATGCCATTGTTCAGTATTATTTTGAACGATCACCGAAAGAAAAAAAAATATTTTATATAATCTTCATCACATCCAGAACAAAGACATTTTAAACCACAAACCCTCAACACTGTTGTGTGTATGTTTAGTTTCTAGCTTATAAAAAAAAGAGAAAGACGTTCACTGATTCATGTTATATGTACGTCTGTTGCTTCAGTTAAATATCTTATCTCTAGAAAGACACTTTCCTTGCTTTCATATTAACAAAATCAGAAATGAGGTCGGTTTGAGAGATTTAACATCATTTGAAATCATGACAAGTTTTCCCAATAAATTTTCTGCCCCTTTTGAGCGTACGTGAGTTTTAATGAGCCTTAGTTTTGAAAAACTTCGCTCAACTTTCGCAACCGTTTTCGGAAATGACAATAATAATCTTAATGCTATATCAACGTCAAGAGTAAATGTATTCTCAACAATATAAGGCAGCATTTCGACTGGCACTTATGTCTAGCACTAGATGTGAAACCACTCTCATGTCATGACATAGTTCAATGGCGTAAGTGGGACTCCAAGTCTGTGTGTGTGTTTTGATTTTGTTTGTGTTCACTAAGATACACATATAAATGTTCCTCTTTTTCTCTCTCTCTCTCTCACTCTTTCACTCTCTCTCTCTCACTCTTTCACCCTCTCTCTCACTCTTTCACTCTCTCTCTGTCTCTCTCTCACTCTTTCACTCTCTCTCACTCTCTCTCTCTCACTCTTTCACTCTCTCTCTCTCACTCTCTCACTCTCCCTCTTTAACTTGAAAGTTAAGTTTGTTCACAGAATTCTGTTGCACAATTCTCCTCCTTACTTCTGGTCACTGTTTACAAATAACACTAAACATAGCCAGCGTTTAAAAAACTATCTTTTTGCTAAACACAGGCTTGATCTGTTCATAAAAACCCTTGCATACTATGCAGTACAGCTCTGGAACACCCTCCCCTGCCATTTAAATTCCTTTTGTAATACTTCATCTTTTAACTCAAACCTTTTTTATTATTTACTTGCTTGTAACTATATACCTCCATAGATAACCAGCGCTATCTCAACCCATAGTTGTAGTAGTGCAAACAATAGCCTCATGATAACTGAGGGAATGCCATTTGAGGAAGAAGAATATTTCACATATTTAGACAGCATAGTGGATAAATATGGGGGAACGGAAAAGGATATTAAAGCTAGAATAACCAAGGCCAGGACAACATTTTATCCAACTTAACAAAATATGGTCATCTAAGAACATCAAAACAAGAACCAAACTTGGGCTTTTCAATACAAACCTAAAGGCTGTTCTTTGGTTCAGAGACATGTGTTATGACCAAGACAGTATAACAGAGGATACAAACATTCATGAACTACTGCTTGAGGAGGATTTTAAACATTAAATGACAGGACAAGATCAGGAACGAGGAGGTCTGGGAAAGGGCAGTGCAAAAACCTATGAACCTACAAATCATGTGTAGGAAGTGGAGGTGGACTGGCCACATTCTGAAGAAACCCGACACAACATAGCAAGACAGGCACTGACATGGAATCCTCAAGGAAACAGAAAACGAGTAAGACCTAGAGTTACTTGGAGAAGAGAAATTATGACAGGTCTCAGAGACAAGGGATGCACATGGAAGGAAGCAGAGAATAATTCCAAGAACAGGGATGACTGGAGGGCCTTTATCCGTGGCCTATGCTCTCAAGTTAGTAAAAGGCGATGATTATTATTATTATTATTATCATTAATATTATTAATATTATTAATATGATGATGATGATGATGATGATGATGACGATGATGATGATCTCAAACCATGGCTCCCAGCCATCAAGTACTAAAATGACATAGTTCGAAAAGTAACTTGTTGGATAGTGTTAGAAATTATTTTAATGTTTGTTAACAAATATATGTTAGAAGATCTGTACAGAAAATGTATTTTTTGTTTATGTATATGTCTGCATGTATGAGAGCTATTTTATTAGGTTAATTACTTCTTCTCTTTTACTTTGAATGTAATAGTTTAATCTTAAACTCTTCTGATATTTTTTTCCTAATGTAATTTGTATACTTGTATTAAATCGAGTGGTTGGGAAGAATGAAAGATGGAGTGATGAAAGGCAGAAAGTAAGATGCGCCTGCGTGCCCAATGTTTTACACTTTAAAAATAAAGATCATTCATTTATTCATTCATTCATTCTCTCTCTCTCTCTCTCTCTCTCTCTCTCTTTTTCCAGCCATACTCATTACAGTCGTCAAAAGTCCTTGACATTTTACCACTAGAGAATAAGTTACAGTAGAGAAAGAATTAAACCGTCAGTTTCTTGTGAAAACACTAACTAGGATCAGGTAATATATTCTAAAATTATTAGTTCCCTAATGTAATCATTGAATGAACATTTCCGAGCATTAGAGCTGTGCTGAAATAGGACAGTACTTTCTGGTCTCTTTATCAGGTCTTCTTTAGTGATTTCAAGAATTTCCGGAATCACTTAAAGTAATGATCTTAAAAGTAATGATCTTTAAAGCGATGGTCGTTAAAGTGATGATCCTTAAAATGATGATATTTAAAGTGATCCATCTTGCCGGATCGTTGTAGGTTTCATGGCACCATTTAAATTTTCTCTAACAGAAAAGATAAATCAGTTTTATATGTCACTTTTTATCACCAGTAATGTCTACGGTATGGGGATCCCGACCAGAAGTACTTGCACTGAGCACAGAAGCACTGTTTGTGATATATTCAGTTATTATCTCTTGTGCTACAGCGGCTGTTTCGGGTGCTTGTAGATATTTGGGGAAAGCATTTCACTGTTTATGAATAACGTTACTTTTTCAGTTTCTGTTTGCGATTGTTTGGTCGTACATAATATTCTTCTCACTGTTAAAGATTCTTTTAAAATTTATAATTAGAACAGTATGATGTACTATAGAAATAACACATATCCTCAATATGCCTTGAAGGCATGAAAACGGGATTTTACCTTTTATTTTTTTTAACACTTTGTATATTACATTATGTAAAACAAAAAAGTGGGAACAGATTTATTCACTGATGTGCACGAACTTGTAACCTTTTGATTTATAACTTTATCTTACAAAAACATACAGTAAGTCAGTCATTTGAGTGTCCCTAGCGGAACTTTGCCATCTTCGCCTTGGTCTTCCTCTCTTTCTTTTTCCCATTATTTACCCTTCCATGACGGTCTTCTCTAGATTGTCATGACGTTTAATGTGTCCAAAATATTTAAAGTTTTTTTCTGTTTAATTCTCTTAACTATCTAGCCTTCTTCAATATTAAGTTCTTGTAGTATGGCTATATGTGTTCTTTTTGTGTCCATGATATTTGAAGAACTCTTCTGTAGCATTTACATTCAAAGGCATTTATGTGTTTCTCTTCTTCGCATTAAGATAGAGGTTTTGCTCTTCACTATTCTTACGGACTGACTTAATTAGTTTTTCCATTCCTTTTTTGTGTTGTGGACAGCAATACTGTGTCATCAGCATATCTAATCTCTGGCATTTCATAACCTCCAATTGTTATGGCATCGTAATATTCTTTGTCTACATCTTCTCTAACATTCCTCATTATAATTTCAGTGTGCATGTTAAATAATTAAGGCGACAATATGCAGCCTTGACGGTCCCCTTGTTTTATGTCAAACCAAGTTGTATTTTCACCATTTATTCTTACTGTTGCCTGTTGATCTAGATACAGCAGTGATGTTAATTGTATCAAATGTGTTGGAAATCCCATTTTTCTTGAAAAACATACAGATCAAAGAAATACAAGGAAACAATTAAAAAGAAAAAAACATGCAAATTACGTGTCTGAGCTGAAAAAGCATCATTTAGTTGTGACTTATATTAAGCTGTGTCTGGGAGTGAGTGTGGTGAGATTTGTGGACGCTGAACTCTGTACAAAGTCAGCTCTGATTCTCATTGAGAAACAACTGAAAGTTTCCAGCTGTCACAGTTTGGTCCGGGTAAGGCTGGCTCGGAAGTGGGGGTGTGTCGGTTTGTTTACTCCTGTCAGTAAATTTACCTTCATCAGGTATGGTAAACTTAGTAAACTGTGAACGGAAATTTCCCTAGTAGTCTAAGGTTGACTTGGTTCTCTACTTCAACCATCCCAGTAGAGACCAGCTCTAACGATCATTCTGGCTTTAAGTTTTTCTAATCTTTTCAACAATTTACTATTTAACTCTGTACTCTCCAGTTCTCATTTTCTTTAAACTGCCTTCCTCGATGAAGGCCAACATCTGACCTGAAACTCTCATGTGAAAGGTCTAACAAAACTCATCGCGTAAGAAGTATACCAGGTAACCATGGAAGATAAACTACATATCACATATACAAACACATTTAGACTATTTCTCAACAATCTGGGATGATTGCTCAGTGTCAAATACAAAGAGGCTATACTCACTTCAAAAGCGAGCAGTAAAGATTATAAGTGACAAAGATCAAGCACAAACAACTAACCAACACCAACGTATCAAAATACTGCCTCTTAAGAACAGTTTCCTCTTCAACAAAGCCATGTTAGTACACCAAGGCATACCCCGCCTTATCTACAACACTTTCACTTGGGCTGAAAATGTCTATGCAGTTTACGGAAAACTATACGTGAAAATATAAGGTCATTTTCGGACTCACTCACTGAATGCCCGTACACGTAACACAGAGTTTTTGAAACGTTTTATAAACCAGTGTTGTTAATAGTCTAATAAATACATATACCATATGTTGATCAATGCAAACTTCATGGGATGCTTTTAAATAAAAGAACTAAAACCATGATAATTTCATCTTTTTAAAAATAAGAACACTAAGGAAAGACATTGCTGATCATACAGAGGATTTCCCTGTACATACACAGGGATTTCTCTGGACATACACATATATTTCCCTGGACAAATACAGAGGATTTCCCTGGACAAACACAGATGATTTCCCTGGACAAACACAGAGGATTTCCCTGGACATACACAGAGGATTTCCCTGGACATACACAGAGGATTTCACTGGACATACACAGGGATTTCCCTGGACATAAACAGAGGATTTCCCTGGACATACACAGTGATTTCCCTGCTCAATCATGTGGAGAAAATGTGTGCAAAAACTTTAGAACGCAGTACTAGACACGTTATAGAAACAATTAAGAGAAGCATAATTTGGATTCAGTAAAGAAAGAAGTTGCACTGATGACATTTTTATCACATTAAATATGAAAAGAAAAACCCATCGAGTATGATCAAGAACTTAACATCATCTTTGTAGCCAAGAAAAAGCTTTTCATATAATTAACAGAAACAAGTTGTAGCCAGTATTAGAGGAATATGGTGTACTGGGACATCGACTGGAAAACATAATGCCATTATATACACAGAAAGTGCTGTAAGAAGAACAAAAGACAATAAGGACAGCTCAGTGTAACAACAGGAACCAAACAGGGTTGTCTCAATGTAACAGCAGCAGCCAGACAGGGCTGCCTCAGTGTAACAGCAGGAACCAGACATGGCTGCCTCAGTGTAACAGCAGGAGCCAAACAGGGCTGTCTCAATGTAACAGCAGCAGCCAGACAGGGCTGCCTCAGTGTAACAGAAGGAGCCAGACAGGGCTGTCTCAATGTAACAGCAAGAGTCAGACAGGGCTGTCTCAATGTAACAGCAGGAGCCAGACAGGGCTGTCTCAGTGTAACAGCAGGAGTCAGACAAGGCTGCCTCAATGTAACAGCAGGAGCCAGACAGGGCTGCCTCAGTGTAACAGCAGGAGTCAGACAAGGCTGCCTCAATGTAACAGCAGGAGCCAGACAGGACTGCCTCAATGTAACAGAAGGAGCCAGACAAGGCTGCCTCAGTGTAACAGAAGGAGCCAGACAAGGCTGCCTCAGTGTAACAAAAGAAGTCAGACAGTACTGCCTCATTGTAACAACAGGAGCCAGAAGGGGTTACTCAGTGTAAACAACAAGAGTCATACAGGAGTGATTCAATGTAACAATAGGAGTCATACATTGGTGTCTCAGTGTAACAGAAGGAGTCATACAGTACTTCCTCAGTGTAACAACAGGAGTCAGGCAGGACTGCTTCAGTGCAACAAAAGGAGTCAGGGAGTGCTGCATCAGTGTAACAACTAGAGTCAGACACGGCTTCGTATAGTTACCATTACTATTTATAATCTATATGGACAGTATAACGAAACAAGCAAACCCTTAATCCATTAGAACAGAATGAAGTAATGTTCGGAGACGACAAGCTTACAGCACACAACGACCCGAACTGCTTACAAGATCATACGAATAGTCTCCATCAGAGTTGCAAACATTATGATATGAAAATCAACATTGCCAAGATAGAGACCATGAAAGTTAGCAGAATTCCAAGCTCATTGAATGTATCTACTGAAGACAGCAAAATACAACAAGTGAAAGAATTCAAGTACATTGATTGCATGTTCACAGAAGATTGGAAGGTTGATAAAGAAACTGAAGTTAGAACACAAAGAGCCAATGTTGTAACATACCAGGTAACCCCTCGTCTTACACATCCCAACATCCCCCTAGAAACTAAGAGAAAACTAATTAATAGCATACTCCTACCAGAGCTGTGGTGAAGAAGCTTTTTGTAGCTCTAATATTTTTTAGTGTTGCATGTGGAAGTTTAGTTGCATGTGAAAGTTTAGTTGCATGTGGAAGTTTAGTTGCATGTGAAAGTTTAGTTGCATGTGGAAATTTATTTGCATGTGAAAGTTTAGTTGCATGTGGAAGTTTAGAAAGTTTAGGGCCCCAAACAGGTATGTGGTGTCACGAGTTGTGTTTTTATGAATCAAAAATTTTAGGATGTTAGAAAATTGTAAACAGAGTAATTATTTTTTATTTGTTTATGTGGCTGGTCATTTGTGTTGAGTTATGAAACTATTGCTGTTTTTTAGAATTTAGTGTTTTCGTTTTGAAGACAGTGAAAAGTCACTCGGCTTTGTAAGATTGTTTAATCGGTTAGATCTCGGATCTGAACAGGGTGGGATACGTTGGTCATTCCAGGTTCTGTCGTGTTTTAAATGAGGGAGCTGTGTGTTCAGTTTGTCTTAACCGAGAAGGTTTTACTCATACATTTTGTTGTTAGTATCTATAACTATAGAAGTAATTATTTTTGTGCTCTGGTAAGTAAGATTGCCTTGTGCAAGTCATGACCTCAGATAGCTGCCTGCGAATCTGTAAATTTTTTTTGGATGTTGTATGAGCAATTTATATTCAACATGCACGTTGTTCATCAACATTTTTTGTGGTTTCAATACCTGGTTTTCATTTTGTGCTTGACCTTGTAAAGAAAATCGTTTGCTGCGTGACATAACTTGTGGGCTGACACCCGCGCGACCAATTCTTAAGTCGAGTTTATTTAATTGACTTATTGCTTAGTATGTAATTGTATTGTATTACATTTTTATGAAGGAATTTACACTATTTTGTGTGCATGAAGGAGAGTGGTAATACATTATTGTTGATGAGTTTACCCTATATACAAATACATGAATTACGTGTTCAACTGTTAAATTCTTCGACTTAAGTTTCCGATGTGGTACGAATCAATTGTTAGTCCGTTGATACTTGTATTGTGTCGTGATAGAAATGAAATGAATGGATTTTATGAGTGCTTTTACAAGGAGTATTCTTTTATTGTCTATGTTTTACATGAAGATAACCACAGTGATTACCTTAAGAGTATATATATATATATTTTCTGGAAATGGGTAGGGAAGATTAATAAACCACAACATGAGTCAGGCAGGACTCCCTCAGTGTAACAACTAGAGTCAGACACGGCTTCGTATAGTTACCATTACTATTTATAATCTATATGGACAGTATAACGAAACAAGCAAACCCTTAATCCATTAGAACAGAATGAAGTAATGTTCGGAGACGACAAGCTTACAGCACACAACGACCCGAACTGCTTACAAGATCATACGAATAGTCTCCATCAGAGTTGCAAACATTATGATATGAAAATCAACATTGCCAAGATAGAGACCATGAAAGTTAGCAGAATTCCAAGCTCATTGAATGTATCTACTGAAGACAGCAAAATACAACAAGTGAAAGAATTCAAGTACATTGATTGCATGTTCACAGAAGATTGGAAGGTTGATAAAGAAACTGAAGTTAGAACACAAAGAGCCAATGTTGTAACATACCAGGTAACCCCTCGTCTTACACATCCCAACATCCCCCTAGAAACTAAGAGAAAACTAATTAATAGCATACTCCTACCAGAGCTGTGGTGAAGAAGCTTTTTGTAGCTCTAATATTTTTTAGTGTTGCATGTGGAAGTTTAGTTGCATGTGAAAGTTTAGTTGCATGTGGAAGTTTAGTTGCATGTGAAAGTTTAGTTGCATGTGGAAATTTATTTGCATGTGAAAGTTTAGTTGCATGTGGAAGTTTAGAAAGTTTAGGGCCCCAAACAGGTATGTGGTGTCACGAGTTGTGTTTTTATGAATCAAAAATTTTAGGATGTTAGAAAATTGTAAACAGAGTAATTATTTTTTATTTGTTTATGTGGCTGGTCATTTGTGTTGAGTTATGAAACTATTGCTGTTTTTTAGAATTTAGTGTTTTCGTTTTGAAGACAGTGAAAAGTCACTCGGCTTTGTAAGATTGTTTAATCGGTTAGATCTCGGATCTGAACAGGGTGGGATACGTTGGTCATTCCAGGTTCTGTCGTGTTTTAAATGAGGGAGCTGTGTGTTCAGTTTGTCTTAACCGAGAAGGTTTTACTCATACATTTTGTTGTTAGTATCTATAACTATAGAAGTAATTTATTTTTGTGCTCTGGTAAGTAAGATTGCCTTGTGCAAGTCATGACCTCAGATAGCTGCCTGCGAATCTGTAAATTTTTTTTGGATGTTGTATGAGCAATTTATATTCAACATGCACGTTGTTCATCAACATTTTTTGTGGTTTCAATACCTGGTTTTCATTTTGTGCTTGACCTTGTAAAGAAAATCGTTTGCTGCGTGACATAACTTGTGGGCTGACACCCGCGCGACCAATTCTTAAGTCGAGTTTATTTAATTGACTTATTGCTTAGTATGTAATTGTATTGTATTACATTTTTATGAAGGAATTTACACTATTTTGTGTGCATGAAGGAGAGTGGTAATACATTATTGTTGATGAGTTTACCCTATATACAAATACATGAATTACGTGTTCAACTGTTAAATTCTTCGACTTAAGTTTCCGATGTGGTACGAATCAATTGTTAGTCCGTTGATACTTGTATTGTGTCGTGATAGAAATGAAATGAATGGATTTTATGAGTGCTTTTACAAGGAGTATTCTTTTATTGTCTATGTTTTACATGAAGATAACCACAGTGATTACCTTAAGAGTATATATATATATATATTTTCTGGAAATGGGTAGGGAAGATTAATAAACCACAACAATGCAGATAGTCTTACTACAAAGGTACAAGAAGTTGTCGTTCTGGGAAGTTACGAACTACTATTAGTTATGATATGACACCATAAGACAGATGACACAAACTACACCATGTCTACGACACATAGAGAAACAAAGAGTCAAGTGTTTCGGCCACTAAGTGAGAATGACACACTCACAGCCAGTCGTGAGAGCATTTAACCAAAGAATTACAGGACACAGATCAAGAGGAAGATCCAGAAAGAGATGGATATATTTTATCAGAGAAAGAGATGGATAGGTTTTATCAGAGAAAGAGATGGATAGATGGTATCAGAGAAAGAGATGGATAGATTTTATCAGAGAAAGAGATGGATAGATGGTATCAGAGAAAGAGATGGATAGATTTTATCAGAGAAAGAGATGGATAGATTTTATCAGAGAAAGAGATTGATAGATGGTATCAGAGAAAGAGATGGATAGATTTTATCAGAGAAAGAAATGGATAGATGGTATCAGAGAAAGAGATGGATAGAATTTATCAGAGAAAGAGATGGATAGATGGTATCAGAGAAAAAGATGGATAGAATTTACCAGAGGAAGAGATGGATAGAAGATATCAGAGAAAGAGATGGATAGATTTTATCAGAAAAAGAGATGCATAAATGGTATCAGAGAAATAGATGGATAGATTTTATCAGAGATGGATATATTTTATCAGAGAAAGACACCCTAATGTTAGCATGACCGTCACGGAGTCTACTGAGCTAGAGAAAAGCACAAAGTACATCTCCTCTCAACGTCACGCTACAAGAAGAAAGATAAAGTAACTAAAATAGTATCGAACATTTGAACACAAAACAATTACTTAAAAGGATATGTGAAACTATATCACAGATATATTGAAATTAACTGAAAGAAAGTGATAGTTTTCGTGTAGACTGATTGTGCACAAAACCTTGACCTCTGTTATGTGTTGGGCCAGCCATCACTTCTTTTTTATTATACATAAATTATGTTTTTTTAAAATAAAATCAAACATTATTTGTCAAGTGGAACACAACAGGCCGAAGAAAAAGAGGTCGACTATGTGAAACTCTAAAGAGGACGTCGTTAAGAGAGGCCAAATAAATAGGCATAAAATCCCTTGATGAGATTGACAAGCTCGCTGGAAACATGAAAACTTGGCGAACTACCTTGCGAGCCCGATGTGAAGTTTAATGCCGCGGGGAAGGATGTAAGATGATTATTTATTATACTTGAAACTTACCTGAACAAAAAAAAAATGTTTTTCTAATGCGTGAATTATAACGTGACAATTCTAGACACACTTGGTCAACTAATTAACATTAGAATAAAAACTCCACTAAAGGTTTAGCAGCTTTTCACGAATTTTTAAGTAAACTCTGTCAAGTTATGCAGCGTCACGCACAAAGACAGATCAGACTACGTGCATGGTTCGTCCATTAACTGTGTCGACTGAAGAGAGGGGATGGGAGGGGGGGGTGGGGTGGGGAGGTGGACAAGTTTGGCAATTTCTAACAAGGGGGATTGGGGTTGGGGGGTGGGATTCTAGATAAAATGGATGTTAACAAAATTGTTTTTATAACAATAAATAAAGAAATAATAAATAGATAACATTAGTTACAAAATTATTAGAACATTTCATCACCGAATAAAAATTCACTATACAGGACTTTATGAAGATTGTTTCGTAGACCGAGTTATATCATTTTTTAAGTTAAATTTCTTCATATGTAATAAAGATATCATTTTGCCATGGTTACCATAAATCCTCATTTATGTAGACAAATCCCCGTTTTTTGGAGATGAAACTTGCTATCCCCATACACTTTTCTGAACTCCCTGGTTTGTTGGCATTTGATGTTCCCTTTTAACTCGCTTCAAAATTTTCTTTATTTGAAACGCAGATTTGAATTTACATTTCAGAAGTTGGTCACTTCGGCACATCAGTAACGTTTATTTTCTGTATTACATTTTTAGCTTTGCTTTTGCTCAACGTTTACCGTTCCTGTCTTCATCAGCAGCCAACTTCCATTTTCAGGCACATATGGGCAGCGTGTAGCGTTAGTTTTTGTTGTGTCTATACGGTCTATCTACAGTTTATCTGTCTAGATTCATGTTGAAGCACTGTATGAAGTCTGAACACTCAAACGAGAGGAATATAAAATTTTGATCAACTGTGACAAAAAAATAGTGATTGCTTTTCTTTTAATTTTTAATGTTCTAACTGCGAACGAAGAAGAAGAAGAAGAAGAAGAAGAATGTTCTAAAGATATTTTTATCAAAAGAAATCTCAGTTTCGATTTTCAAATTAAAAATGTATGTTTTGTGACCTTTTTGGTTTTGAAAGATCGCATGAAAACATTTAAAGAAAGGAACTTCAAGGACGCCATATTGGTCCTTCACGATCTGTTTATAGTAGAAATGTCTACATTATATTTCCCTACTGTGGATTCAGATTATCGGCGTGTAGTTTATCTAGATTCACGTGAGGAAGAGAAGTGGATACATAGGTAGTCATCAGATGACTGCCATGGCTCAGATGAAGAATATATAATCAGCAAATACGACACATGAACCAAGGTCTAATGAGAAAGGCTGGGTTGGGTGCCTTGTTGATAATAACTGATAACAGTGGGATGTTATTATAAGCTATTATTTACGGTGAGTTAAGGTTGAAAATGAATAGCTTAGTAATTGTGACCAATCTATTATTGATAGCGATGGTAGAACTTTCAAAGTTTAAAATTCAGACTCTGATTTCAGTGCTTTCGACACAACCCTATATATGCCTCGCCGCATGCCACAGCAACCAGTGAAGAGTTTGTTTACTGATAGTTCCTGTCAAATGTTGCTTGTTTACGATGAATCTTATGCTACATAGTTCGGATTTCCTGCCATTATCTTTAATTTGTCATAGCTCCAGCAGTCTCCTCACAGCTACATTGTTCTTCCATTCCTGCTCTTCATTCTACCGCCGTCTGTCCAGTACAGCCCTAGCAATGTCCCCCTTGTCCGTTGTCAGCCTGCCATTTATTTTAGCCTGTCCAGCAAGTCTGTCTGCCACATCATTGCTACATACTCCTGTAAGCCCTAGATAGTAAAGCCACGTTAGGCTTGTCACAGCTGACTGGCTTAACAGACGAGCCAATTCTTTTCTAAGCAAAATTCTTCTCAATCTTACAAAGCATGCTCTGTGAATCTATCACAATGACACCATTAAATACATCATGAGAAACTAACTATTCCATTGTTGCCGAAACTGCCTCAATTTGCATTCGTATTGTTGATGTGGTGAGTTCAAAGTCTCCCGAACCCTGTACCACTATTCTTACTTACATCCTTCCCGTGCCGTTAAACGTCAGATAGGGCCCGCATGGTAGTTCGACAAGATGTCCTATCTTCGTCGAGTTTTTCAATCTCATCAAGGGATGTTATGCCCACTGAATTGGCTTCTCTTAACAATATCCTCTTTAGAGTTTCGCGTGGTCGACCTCTTTTGTTCGGCCTGTTGTGTTCCATTTGGTAGCCTGTTTGGGGATTCTCTGATTGTTTCTTCTCATCACGTGACCGACATATGACCACTACGCTTGGTATGATTTTATTTAGTCATAATCTGTTAGAAAATAACTCACAAACTTCGTTGTTGACTGTGTCTTGTTTATTAGAAAAACAAACACATACACATGTTTTCATTGATATTTATACTGTTTTAGACATCGCGTTAACACTGAGATATATAATATTTTAGATATCTTGCTTTAATTGATATTTATACTGTTTTAGACATGATGCTGACATTGATATTTATACTGTTTTAGACATCTTGTTGACATGCTTTGTATCTAACAGTCCATGTCTGATTTTGATGTCGTGGTAGTTCTTTCAGAGCTCCATACTTTTACAAAATCCTGTCAGGACGGCATCTTATGGTGAACTAAAAAAACATGTAAGAATTAGACATTCTAGAACATTGAAAAAACTGTTAAAAACAGCCATAAACAATGTTACAAACAACGTAAACACACGTAAACATAAACATGATCCAAAACAACTGGTGCATATATTGTATTTTCTGTTTCTAAATATGACATAAAAAGTTGCTTCAAAGCTCACATTTCTGTGCTAGTTAAGAAAAAGTTTGATACTTTAAAAAGACGCAAGGAAAGACCTGGTCTTAAATGTGCTTTGACGTAGATGATAAACAAGAGAAAATAAAATACTATCCACTGTCTATTCATCTAACGTTTTACAATATCCGGCACATGATGGTGGTGAACGGTGTTATGTAGTACCATGTACAGAAACACTGGAATGTTCTTACAGTGTCAATGACTAGACGATGACCGTGTTTAAAAAAAAAATCCAAATTCTGACACTCGTGTGAATGTACAGTCCTGGCATGTATAACTGTTTCATTTGCATTCAGTGCGCTAGTTTCACGTGTCCAAGGTCATTGAGATGTGGGTCATTGTGTCACATCTGACGTAATCATCACCATTACGGATATGTTGTTGACATGTCACCCACCCTTGCTATTCAACAGTGCCTTCATTTCTCTCTTTTCCCCATCCTTTTTCTAATTATGACTATCTCCTCTAACTTCCATTCCTGCTCTTCATTCTACCGCCGTCTGTCCAGTACAGCCCTAGCAATGTCCCCCTTGTCCGTTGTCAGCCTGCCATTTATTTTAGCCTGTCCAGCAAGTCTGTCTGCCACATCATTGCTACATACTCCTGTAAGCCCTAGATAGTAAAGCCACGTTAGGCTTGTCACAGCTGACTGGCTTAACAGACGAGCCAATTCTTTTCTAAGCAAAATTCTTCTCAATCTTACAAAGCATGCTCTGTGAATCTATCACAATGACACCATTAAATACATCATGAGAAACTAACTATTCCATTGTTGCCGAAACTGCCTCAATTTGCATTCGTATTGTTGATGTGGTGAGTTCAAAGTCTCCCGAACCCTGTACCACTATTCTTACTTACATCCTTCCCGTGCCGTTAAACGTCAGATAGGGCCCGCATGGTAGTTCGACAAGATGTCCTATCTTCGTCGAGTTTTTCAATCTCATCAAGGGATGTTATGCCCACTGAATTGGCTTCTCTTAACAATATCCTCTTTAGAGTTTCGCGTGGTCGACCTCTTTTGTTCGGCCTGTTGTGTTCCATTTGGTAGCCTGTTTGGGGATTCTCTGATTGTTTCTTCTCATCACGTGACCGACATATGACCACTACGCTTGGTATGATTTTATTTAGTCATAATCTGTTAGAAAATAACTCACAAACTTCGTTGTTGACTGTGTCTTGTTTATTAGAAAAACAAACACATACACATGTTTTCATTGATATTTATACTGTTTTAGACATCGCGTTAACACTGAGATATATAATATTTTAGATATCTTGCTTTAATTGATATTTATACTGTTTTAGACATGATGCTGACATTGATATTTATACTGTTTTAGACATCTTGTTGACATGCTTTGTATCTAACAGTCCATGTCTGATTTTGATGTCGTGGTAGTTCTTTCAGAGCTCCATACTTTTACAAAATCCTGTCAGGACGGCATCTTATGGTGAACTAAAAAAACATGTAAGAATTAGACATTCTAGAACATTGAAAAACTGTTAAAAACAGCCATAAACAATGTTACAAACAACGTAAACACACGTAAACATAAACATGATCCAAAACAACTGGTGCATATATTGTATTTTCTGTTTCTAAATATGACATAAAAAGTTGCTTCAAAGCTCACATTTCTGTGCTAGTTAAGAAAAAGTTTGATACTTTAAAAAGACGCAAGGAAAGACCTGGTCTTAAATGTGCTTTGACGTAGATGATAAACAAGAGAAAATAAAATACTATCCACTGTCTATTCATCTAACGTTTTACAATATCCGGCACATGATGGTGGTGAACGGTGTTATGTAGTACCATGTACAGAAACACTGGAATGTTCTTACAGTGTCAATGACTAGACGATGACCGTGTTTAAAAAAAAAATCCAAATTCTGACACTCGTGTGAATGTACAGTCCTGGCATGTATAACTGTTTCATTTGCATTCAGTGCGCTAGTTTCACGTGTCCAAGGTCATTGAGATGTGGGTCATTGTGTCACATCTGACGTAATCATCACCATTACGGATATGTTGTTGACATGTCACCCACCCTTGCTATTCAACAGTGCCTTCATTTCTCTCTTTTCCCCATCCTTTTTCTAATTATGACTATCTCCTCTAACTTCCATTCTTAAGCATACACAATATTTATATTAAAAGTACTGAGTACAGACTAATAGGTCAGGTATTGTTAAATATTAATGTTCTAATTTATATTAACATTTCTTTTTGTTTTATCAATAATTTTACAAACATTATTCTGCATGTTTTAAATCGCATAAAAAAACACGCAACCCAACTCTCATCAGTCTCTCCTTGAGGCAAATATAAGACTTTCCTAAACAAACATACGCAAAACTGCAACAAGAACTTATAGGAAAATAAAATAACATGACAAAAGAGGATAATCTGCCAACAAAAATCAATTTGTTATTAACGAAGTATCCTATCACAAAAAGAAGTTACAGGAAAATAAAATAACATGAAAACAGAGGATAGTCTGCCAACAAAAGTCAATTTGTTATTAACGAAGTATCCTATCACAAAAAAAAAAGTTACAGGAAAATGAAATATCATGAAAAAAATGGATAGTCTGCCAACAAAAGTCAATTTGTTATTAACGAAGTATCCTATCACAAAAAGAAGTTACTGGGAAATGAAATAACATGACAAAAGAGGATAGTCTGCCAACAAAAGTCAATTTGTTATTAACGAAGTATCCTATCACAGAACAGAGAAATAAGGGCCCACACTGCTAAGCTCCTGGGCAAATCTGAGCAAAGAAACAAGTTTAACTGTTCAGGAAGAAACTGTTAAATAACAAACATAAAATAATTAGAAATAACAAAATTATTTGCTCCAAATTGTTCCAACCACTTACATTTTGCAGTAAAAAAAAACTGTCAAGTGTGAAACAAAACTTCAAGACGAAGTTTATGTTCGGGTAAGCATTGTGATTTGACCAGTGATTTGACTGGTTTGTGTAAACAAAGGAACAATGACATGACTAGTTTGTGTAAACAAAGGAACATTGTTTTGATTGGTTTGTGTAAAGAAAGGAACAGTGACCTGACTGGTTTGTGTAAACAAAAGAACAGTGACCTGACTGGTTTGTGTAAACAAAAGAACAGTGACCTGACTGGTTTGTGTAAACAAAAGAACAGTGACCTGACTGGTTTGTGTAAACAAAAGAACAGTGACCTGATTGGTTTGTGTAAACAAAGGATCAATGACCTGACTGGTTTGTGTAAACAAAGGAACAATGACCTGACTGGTTTGTGTAAACAAAGGAACAATGACCTGACTGGTTTGTGTAAACAAAGGAACAATGACCTGACTGGTTTTGTAAACAAAAGAACAGTGGCTTAATTGGTTTGTGTATTAAAAAGAACAGTTGCTTGATTGGTTTGTTTATTAAAAAACTGTTACTTGATTGGTTTGTGTAAACAAAGGAACAGTCGCTTGGTTAGTTTGTGTACACAAAGTGACAGTGACTTGATTGATTTGTAAAGCTCCATGCACATGCCGGATGTAGTGGTGGCAAAGGCATCCGATCTCTTTCACTGGCGACAAAGATTTTTTTTTGTTGCGTCCTTTAGTTACTGGGACATCTGTGTATAATGCCAGATCTGAAGGCCCAGAGAGTCTCTGAATTAGCTCCTGAACCAAAAGTTCATTTGAACCGTGTACCCAGTCCCGGCATTCACGACCGCCTGTACAGCAATAAGTGTTAGCTGAGGCTGATACAATAAGTGTTAGCTGAGACTAGTACAATAATCTGTGTTAGCTAAGGCTGATACAACAACCTGTATTATCTGAGTCTGGTACAACAGCATGTGTTACCTGAGGCTGGTACAACAGCATGTGTTACCTGAGGCTGATATAACAACATGTGTTATCTGAGGCTGATACAACAGCATGTGTTTTCTGAGGCTGATACAACAACCTGTGTTTTCTGAGACTAGTACAATAATCTGTGTTAGCTAAGGCTGATACAACAACCTGTATTATCTGAGTCTGGTACAACAGCCTGTGTTATTTGAGGCTGATATAACTACAAGTGTTGTATGAGACTGGTACAAGAACTGTGTTATTTCTGCCTGATACAACAACCTGTGTTATCTGAGGCTGCTACAAAAAACCTGCTTTATCTGAGACTGGTACAATAAACTGTGTTATCTGAGGTTGATACAACAACCTGTGTTATATGAGGTTGGTTCAACAACTTGTGTTATCTAAGGTTGGTTCAACAACTTATTTTAGCTGAGGTTGGTTCAACAACTTATTTTAGCTGAGGTTGGTTCAACAACTTGTGTTAGCTGAGTTTAAGTCAACAAATTGTGTTATCTGAGGTTGGTTCAGCAACTTGTGTTAGCTGAAGCTGGTCCTGTACCAAACCCTAATCCTGTCCTAGCGAAATCTCGTCCAGATCACACTCTGCCATGATTGTATCCCTCCCCCCCGCCTCAGCCATGTAGGTTCTTCCTCGTTTACTGCATCTACCCTTGGCCAGCCGAAGTACCTTATGGAGAGGATGATTTTCAATACTTGTAAGCCTGATGTACGTCTTGACCTGTGCATGCTTGTGTCTCACTCTCACACTTGGCATGTCAAGCAGACACTGCATGGCTGTCACTGGACTATCTCTGTTGCATCCCAAGACTCATGGCCTCATTCTGTGTATACGCTCAAGTTTGGTCAACTGTGATTTAGACAGGGTTAATAGAGAATAGAGTTCACTCTGGGAAATTTGCTGCAGCCATAACCCTAACTGCACCAGTCACCGTTCTGGCTTCTTGTATTACATTATTAGCATGGTGGACAAAGGACAAGGATCGTCAAACTGGACGGCCGGGTACTTCCTATTCTCTCAATAGCTTGTCCCTGGTACTTTACAACCTTTACAACTTTACCTGAAACCCTGATATACGACGTGAGTTTTGACCTGGGGCTTCCGCAAGGGTTTTCCACAAATTCCTGTCCTTCGCTTTTTTCCTGCTCTTGCCCAGGTGAGTCCTCTATTGCTCAATATACTGTCTGTTGTTCTTCTCCATGTCCCCTGTGGTGTCCATCGTAGTGCTATTCGTGGTAGTGAGTTGTCAGTCATTCGGGTACACGGGATCTGCAAATAATAGGACCACTGTACCCTACCACGCATGATCGTAAAAGGCGACTAAGGAGGGTTCGGCATAGGGCCAGCAACCCTATCTGGTAAAAAATCAACAACTATGAGACTGCTACAGAAACAGAAACAAGGGAAATAACAAATGCAGGTGGAAGGAGAAATGCTTATCAGGAAACTGAGCCCATGAAGGGTGTGGATGAAAGCCAGCCACTTAAAGTCCCCAGCCCGACTGCAGACCTCCTGAAACCTAAACACAAGATGCAAATAGGCAGCTGGAATGAAAGAACACTTAACCAGACTGGAAAACTAGCACAAACCATCAAGGAAATGCACAGATACAAACTAGACATACAAATTACAGTATAGGTAACACTAAAATCAAGCAGCATCTGACTTTTCAGCAGAAGGAGAAATAAAAATAAAAGAAGAAAAATGCTGATTATGCGTTGCGTAATGGTGGCTGGTCTATTAACCAAAAAGTTATTTTCGCAGACTACAGCAATAAAAATGTCCTGCGTGGTGTCAGGCATAGAGCGCACGTTCTCGAACGCGCTCACAGACTGAGCATAAGAAACAGGTTTGGTGGGCATCTGGTCAGTGACGGACCCGCTGACGTGGTCAGTGCTATTCTCTGCGTCGCTGTCTACGACGAGTGGAAGTCTCCTTCAATTTTGTCTTTGTTTTTAACAAGTTTCGATACAGCTGAAGCATCAATTTCAAATGTATCAGCAATATCTTTTCTCGTAACTTGCTTCAGAATGTCCACTTTAACGCTTTAATCCTGATCGACACATTTGTGTTTAGTAGCCATTAACTATCACACCGAGAACCAGAGAGAAGTTCCCGCCTGTACACCTCACAGTACACTACTCGAGAATGACCAACTATCAACTCTCGTTGGCAACTTAACACCTCCAACGTCTTGATAAAGAAAACATACAATGACCGAAATAAGTCGGTTTTTAATTATGTTCTTTTGAAAGGGCGGCCGTGGTAAGCCTTTCATTCACACCACCTGAGTTTTGATGCCCACATGTTCAAATATTGATGCGGCATGTACTCGGTGACCACACGTGCGGCCAATTCTTTGATGAGTCAGTCATTTGCATGTCCCTTTGCGGAACTTTGTCTCCCTAACAGCTCTCCTGTAAGACTGTCGGTTGTAAGGAAGATGTCCTGCAGGTGATGCGTCCATTCCCAGATCATCAGCAATGTCTTGCAGCCATCTTCGTCTTGACTAGTCCCGAAGCTAATAAGCTTTGTGAGATATTATAGCTTGTAATCGCCCAGTTTGTGAAGCGAAGTCTTTAACTCATCTTGGTACAAAAATGCGGTGCCATTAACCAATTTTTGCAAAAACACAGGGTGATATTATCCAAACTATAGCCCATTAATTAAACCACAAGTGATCGCAGTGACTGTACGACATGTTGAGGCTGTTAGTATAACCCGCCTCTGATCATGCAGTGACCTTTCAGGAAGCTCGACGACACGACCTGTTTATTTATTTTAAATTAGTCACGTCAAAGGTTAAATTGCACAATCTTTTTCGGCAACGCGAGACATGGATACAAATTACGTGAGTTTTGACCTGGGGCTTCCGCAAGGGTTTTCCACAAATTCCTGTCCTTCGCTTTTTTCCTGCTCTTGCCCAGGTGAGTCCTTTATTGCTCAATATACTGTCTGTTGTTCTTCTCCATGTCCCCTGTGGTGTCCATCGTAGTGCTATTCGTGGTAGTGAGTTGTCAGTCATTCGGGTACACGGGATCTGCAAATAATAGGACCACTGTACCCTACCACGCATGATCGTAAAAGGCGACTAAGGAGGGTTCGGCATAGGGCCAGCAACCCTATCTGGTAAAAATCAACAACTATGAGACTGCTACAGAAACAGAAACAAGGGAAATAACAAATGCAGGTGGAAGGAGAAATGCTTATCAGGAAACTGAGCCCATGAAGGGTGTGGATGAAAGCCAGCCACTTAAAGTCCCCAGCCCGACTGCAGACCTCCTGAAACCTAAACACAAGATGCAAATAGGCAGCTGGAATGAAAGAACACTTAACCAGACTGGAAAACTAGCACAAACCATCAAGGAAATGCACAGATACAAACTAGACATACAAATTACAGTATAGGTAACACTAAAATCAAGCAGCATCTGACTTTTCAGCAGAAGGAGAAATAAAAATAAAAGAAGAAAAATGCTGATTATGCGTTGCGTAATGGTGGCTGGTCTATTAACCAAAAAGTTATTTTCGCAGACTACAGCAATAAAAATGTCCTGCGTGGTGTCAGGCATAGAGCGCACGTTCTCGAACGCGCTCACAGACTGAGCATAAGAAACAGGTTTGGTGGGCATCTGGTCAGTGACGGACCCGCTGACGTGGTCAGTGCTATTCTCTGCGTCGCTGTCTACGACGAGTGGAAGTCTCCTTCAATTTTGTCTTTGTTTTTAACAAGTTTCGATACAGCTGAAGCATCAATTTCAAATGTATCAGCAATATCTTTTCTCGTAACTTGCTTCAGAATGTCCACTTTAACGCTTTAATCCTGATCGACACATTTGTGTTTAGTAGCCATTAACTATCACACCGAGAACCAGAGAGAAGTTCCCGCCTGTACACCTCACAGTACACTACTCGAGAATGACCAACTATCAACTCTCGTTGGCAACTTAACACCTCCAACGTCTTGATAAAGAAAACATACAATGACCGAAATAAGTCGGTTTTTAATTATGTTCTTTTGAAAGGGCGGCCGTGGTAAGCCTTTCATTCACACCACCTGAGTTTTGATGCCCACATGTTCAAATATTGATGCGGCATGTACTCGGTGACCACACGTGCGGCCAATTCTTTGATGAGTCAGTCATTTGCATGTCCCTTTGCGGAACTTTGTCTCCCTAACAGCTCTCCTGTAAGACTGTCGGTTGTAAGGAAGATGTCCTGCAGGTGATGCGTCCATTCCCAGATCATCAGCAATGTCTTGCAGCCATCTTCGTCTTGACTAGTCCCGAAGCTAATAAGCTTTGTGAGATATTATAGCTTGTAATCGCCCAGTTTGTGAAGCGAAGTCTTTAACTCATCTTGGTACAAAAATGCGGTGCCATTAACCAATTTTTGCAAAAACACAGGGTGATATTATCCAAACTATAGCCCATTAATTAAACCACAAGTGATCGCAGTGACTGTACGACATGTTGAGGCTGTTAGTATAACCCGCCTCTGATCATGCAGTGACCTTTCAGGAAGCTCGACGACACGACCTGTTTATTTATTTTAAATTAGTCACGTCAAAGGTTAAATTGCACAATCTTTTTCGGCAACGCGAGACATGGATACAAATTACGTGATGGTAAATGCATGAGAATAATTAGGAGTATGTAAAAGAATCAAATAATACCAGTAACTGTGAACAATAACAACAGATAAGTATCAGGACATAAACGAAGTACAAGACATGGGACACTGACAAGAAAATCTAGAGAGGCAGTAAAATTGTCAAAGGAATAAAAGTTTGAGAAAGTAATATCAATAACCTGAGATACGCGGACCACGAGTAACACTCTCACACTTGGCATGTCAAGCAGACACTGCATGGCTGTCACTGGACTATCTCTGTTGCATCCCAAGACTCATGGCCTCATTCTGTGTATACGCTCAAGTTTGGTCAACTGTGATTTAGACAGGGTTAATAGAGAATAGAGTTCACTCTGGGAAATTTGCTGCAGCCATAACCCTAACTGCACCAATCACCGTTCTGGCTTCTTGTATTACATTATTAGCATGGTGGACAAAGGACAAGGATCGTCAAACTGGACGGCCGGGTACTTCCTATTCTCTCAATAGCTTGTCCCTGGTACTTTACAACCTTTACAACTTTACCTGAAACCCTGATATACGACGTGAGTTTTGACCTGGGGCTTCCGCAAGGGTTTTCCACAAATTCCTGTCCTTCGCTTTTTTCCTGCTCTTGCCCAGGTGAGTCCTTTATTGCTCAATATACTGTCTGTTGTTCTTCTCCATGTCCCCTGTGGTGTCCATCGTAGTGCTATTCGTGGTAGTGAGTTGTCAGTCATTCGGGTACACGGGATCTGCAAATAATAGGACCACTGTACCCTACCACGCATGATCGTAAAAGGCGACTAAGGAGGGTTCGGCATAGGGCCAGCAACCCTATCTGGTAAAAAATCAACAACTATGAGACTGCTACAGAAACAGAAACAAGGGAAATAACAAATGCAGGTGGAAGGAGAAATGCTTATCAGGAAACTGAGCCCATGAAGGGTGTGGATGAAAGCCAGCCACTTAAAGTCCCCAGCCCGACTGCAGACCTCCTGAAACCTAAACACAAGATGCAAATAGGCAGCTGGAATGAAAGAACACTTAACCAGACTGGAAAACTAGCACAAACCATCAAGGAAATGCACAGATACAAACTAGACATACAAATTACAGTATAGGTAACACTAAAATCAAGCAGCATCTGACTTTTCAGCAGAAGGAGAAATAAAAATAAAAGAAGAAAAATGCTGATTATGCGTTGCGTAATGGTGGCTGGTCTATTAACCAAAAGTTATTTTCGCAGACTACAGCAATAAAAATGTCCTGCGTGGTGTCAGGCATAGAGCGCACGTTCTCGAACGCGCTCACAGACTGAGCATAAGAAACAGGTTTGGTGGGCATCTGGTCAGTGACGGACCCGCTGACGTGGTCAGTGCTATTCTCTGCGTCGCTGTCTACGACGAGTGGAAGTCTCCTTCAATTTTGTCTTTGTTTTTAACAAGTTTCGATACAGCTGAAGCATCAATTTCAAATGTATCAGCAATATCTTTTCTCGTAACTTGCTTCAGAATGTCCACTTTAACGCTTTAATCCTGATCGACACATTTGTGTTTAGTAGCCATTAACTATCACACCGAGAACCAGAGAGAAGTTCCCGCCTGTACACCTCACAGTACACTACTCGAGAATGACCAACTATCAACTCTCGTTGGCAACTTAACACCTCCAACGTCTTGATAAAGAAAACATACAATGACCGAAATAAGTCGGTTTTTAATTATGTTCTTTTGAAAGGGCGGCCGTGGTAAGCCTTTCATTCACACCACCTGAGTTTTGATGCCCACATGTTCAAATATTGATGCGGCATGTACTCGGTGACCACACGTGCGGCCAATTCTTTGATGAGTCAGTCATTTGCATGTCCCTTTGCGGAACTTTGTCTCCCTAACAGCTCTCCTGTAAGACTGTCGGTTGTAAGGAAGATGTCCTGCAGGTGATGCGTCCATTCCCAGATCATCAGCAATGTCTTGCAGCCATCTTCGTCTTGACTAGTCCCGAAGCTAATAAGCTTTGTGAGATATTATAGCTTGTAATCGCCCAGTTTGTGAAGCGAAGTCTTTAACTCATCTTGGTACAAAAATGCGGTGCCATTAACCAATTTTTGCAAAAACACAGGGTGATATTATCCAAACTATAGCCCATTAATTAAACCACAAGTGATCGCAGTGACTGTACGCCATGCTGAGACTGTTAGTATAACCCGCCTCTGATCATGCAGTGACCTTTCAGGAAGCTCGACGACACGACCTGTTTATTTATTTTAAATTAGTCACGTCAAAGGTTAAATTGCACAATCTTTTTCGGCAACGCGAGACATGGATACAAATTACGTGATGGTAAATGCATGAGAATAATTAGGAGTATGTAAAAGAATCAAATAATAGCAGTAACTGTGAACAATAACAACAGATAAGTATCAGGACATAAACGAAGTACAAGACATGGGACACTGACAAGAAAATCTAGAGAGGCAGTAAAATTGTCAAAGGAATAAAAGTTTGAGAAAGTCATATCAATAACCTGAGATACGCGGACCACGAGTAACACTACCACATTAACTATGCTGGGTCTAAGAACCACGGCTAATACTAACACTTTAACTAGGCTGGGTCTAAGAACCACGGCTAATACTAACACTTTAACTAGGCTGGGTCTAAGAACCACGGCTAATACTAACACTTTAACTATGCTGAAACCCTGATATACGACGTGAGTTTTGACCTGGGGCTTCCGCAAGGGTTTTCCACAAATTCCTGTCCTTCGCTTTTTTCCTGCTCTTGCCCAGGTGAGTCCTTTATTGCTCAATATACTGTCTGTTGTTCTTCTCCATGTCCCCTGTGGTGTCCATCGTAGTGCTATTCGTGGTAGTGAGTTGTCAGTCATTCGGGTACACGGGATCTGCAAATAATAGGACCACTGTACCCTACCACGCATGATCGTAAAAGGCGACTAAGGAGGGTTCGGCATAGGGCCAGCAACCCTATCTGGTAAAAAATCAACAACTATGAGACTGCTACAGAAACAGAAACAAGGGAAATAACAAATGCAGGTGGAAGGAGAAATGCTTATCAGGAAACTGAGCCCATGAAGGGTGTGGATGAAAGCCAGCCACTTAAAGTCCCCAGCCCGACTGCAGACCTCCTGAAACCTAAACACAAGATGCAAATAGGCAGCTGGAATGAAAGAACACTTAACCAGACTGGAAAACTAGCACAAACCATCAAGGAAATGCACAGATACAAACTAGACATACAAATTACAGTATAGGTAACACTAAAATCAAGCAGCATCTGACTTTTCAGCAGAAGGAGAAATAAAAATAAAAGAAGAAAAATGCTGATTATGCGTTGCGTAATGGTGGCTGGTCTATTAACCAAAAAGTTATTTTCGCAGACTACAGCAATAAAAATGTCCTGCGTGGTGTCAGGCATAGAGCGCACGTTCTCGAACGCGCTCACAGACTGAGCATAAGAAACAGGTTTGGTGGGCATCTGGTCAGTGACGGACCCGCTGACGTGGTTGCTATTCTCTGCGTCGCTGTCTACGACGAGTGGAAGTCTCCTTCAATTTTGTCTTTGTTTTTAACAAGTTTCGATACAGCTGAAGCATCAATTTCAAATGTATCAGCAATATCTTTTCTCGTAACTTGCTTCAGAATGTCCACTTTAACGCTTTAATCCTGATCGACACATTTGTGTTTAGTAGCCATTAACTATCACACCGAGAACCAGAGAGAAGTTCCCGCCTGTACACCTCACAGTACACTACTCGAGAATGACCAACTATCAACTCTCGTTGGCAACTTAACACCTCCAACGTCTTGATAAAGAAAACATACAATGACCGAAATAAGTCGGTTTTTAATTATGTTCTTTTGAAAGGGCGGCCGTGGTAAGCCTTTCATTCACACCACCTGAGTTTTGATGCCCACATGTTCAAATATTGATGCGGCATGTACTCGGTGACCACACGTGCGGCCAATTCTTTGATGAGTCAGTCATTTGCATGTCCCTTTGCGGAACTTTGTCTCCCTAACAGCTCTCCTGTAAGACTGTCGGTTGTAAGGAAGATGTCCTGCAGGTGATGCGTCCATTCCCAGATCATCAGCAATGTCTTGCAGCCATCTTCGTCTTGACTAGTCCCGAAGCTAATAAGCTTTGTGAGATATTATAGCTTGTAATCGCCCAGTTTGTGAAGCGAAGTCTTTAACTCATCTTGGTACAAAAATGCGGTGCCATTAACCAATTTTTGCAAAAACACAGGGTGATATTATCCAAACTATAGCCCATTAATTAAACCACAAGTGATCGCAGTGACTGTACGACATGTTGAGGCTGTTAGTATAACCCGCCTCTGATCATGCAGTGACCTTTCAGGAAGCTCGACGACACGACCTGTTTATTTATTTTAAATTAGTCACGTCAAAGGTTAAATTGCACAATCTTTTTCGGCAACGCGAGACATGGATACAAATTACGTGATGGTAAATGCATGAGAATAATTAGGAGTATGTAAAAGAATCAAATAATACCAGTAACTGTGAACAATAACAACAGATAAGTATCAGGACATAAACGAAGTACAAGACATGGGACACTGACAAGAAAATCTAGAGAGGCAGTAAAATTGTCAAAGGAATAAAAGTTTGAGAAAGTAATATCAATAACCTGAGATACGCGGACCACGAGTAACACTACCACATTAACTATGCTGGGTCTAAGAACCACGGCTAATACTAACACTTTAACTAGGCTGGGTCTAAGAACCACGGCTAATACTAACACTTTAACTAGGCTGGGTCTAAGAACCACGGCTAATACTAACACTTTAACTAGGCTGGGTCTAAGAACCACGGCTAATACTAACACTTTAACTATGCTAGGTCTAAGGACCACGGCTAACACTAACACTTTAACTATGCTAGGTCTAAGGACCACGGTTAATACTAACACTTTAACTATGCTGGGTCTAATGACCACGGCTAACACTAACACTTTAACTATGCTAGGTCTAATGACCACGGCTAACACTAACACTTTAACTATGCTAGGTCTAATGACCACGGCTAACACTAACACTTTAACTATGCTAGGTCTAATGACCACGGCTAACACTAACACTTTAACTATGCTAGGTCTAAGGACCACGGCTAACACTTTAACTATGCTAGGTCTAAGGACCACGGCTAACACTTTAACTATGCTAGGTCTAAGAACCACGGCTAACACTAACACTTTAACTATTCTAGGTCTAAGAACCACGGCTAATACTAACACTTTAACTATTCTAGGTCTAAGAACCACGGCTAACACTAACACTTTAACTATTCTAGGTCTAAGAACCACGGCTCTTTTGGTCTACCCTTACCTCTGTTTCCCTGTGGTGTCCATCTTAGTGCTATTCTTGGTAGTGAGCTGTTAGTCATTCGGGTACCCGGGATCTACAAAGAATAGAATCAATTTACCCTACCACGTATGATCGTAAAAGGCGACTAAGGAGGATTCGGCATAGGGCCAGCAACTCTATCTGGTAAAAAAAAACTATCAGACTGCTAGAGAAACAGAAGCAAGGGAAAAAACAAATGCAGGTGGAAGGAGAAATACTTATCAGGAAACAGCCCATGACGGTTGTGGATGAAAGCCAGCCACTGGAAGTCCCCAGCCCGACTGCAGACCTCCTGGAACCTAAACACAAAATGCAAATAGGCAGCTGGAATATAAGAACACTTAACCAGACTGGAAAACTAGCACAAACCATCAAGGAAATGCACAGATACAAACTAGACATACAAATTACAGTATAGGTAACACTAAAATCAAGCAGCATCTGACTTTTCAGCAGAAGGAGAAATAAAAATAAAAGAAGAAAAATGATGATTATGCGTTGCGTAATGGTGGCTGGTCTATTAACCAAAAAGTTATTTTCGCAGACTACAGCAATAAAAATGTCCTGTGTCATGTCAGACATAGAGCGCACGTTCTCGAACGCGCTCACAGACTGAGCATAAAAAACAGGTTTAGTGGGCATCTGGTCCGTGATGTACCCGCTGACATGGTCAGTGCTATTCTCTGCGTCGCTGTCTACGGCGAGTGGAAGTCTCGTTCAGTTTTGTCTTTGTTTTTAACAAGTTTCGATACAGCTGAAGCACCAATTTCAAATGTATCAGCAATATCTTTTCTCGTAACTTGCTTCAGAATGTCCACTTTAACGCTTTAATCCTGATCGACACATTTGTGTTTAGTAGCAATTACCTATCACAACGAGAACCAGAGAGAAGTTCCCGCCTGTACACCTCACAGTACACTATCCGAGAATGACCAACTATCAGCTCGCGTTGGCAACTTAACACCTCCAACGTCTTGATAAAGAAAACATACAATGACCGAAATAAGTCGGTTTTTAATTATGTTCTTTTGAAAGGGCGGCCGTGGTAAGCCTTTCATTCACACCACCTGAGTTTTGATGCCCACATGTTCAAATATTGATGCGGCACGTACTCGGTGACCACACGTGCGGCCAATTCTTTGATGAATCAGTCATTTGCATGTCCCTTTGCGGAACTTTGTCTCCCTAACAGCTCTCCTGTAAGACTGTCGGTTGTAAGGAAGATGTCCTGCAGGTGATGCGTCCATTCCCAGATCATCAGCAATGTCTTGCAGCCATCTTCGTCTTGACTAGTCCCGAAGCTAATAAGCTTTGTGAGATATTATAGCTTGTAATCGCCCAGTTTGTGAAGCGAAGTCTTTAACTCATCTGGGTACAAAAATGCGGTGCCATTAACCAATTTTTGCCAGAACACAGGGTGATATTAACCAAACTATAGCCCATTAATTAAACCACAAGTGATCGCAGTGACTGTACGACATGTTGAGGCTGTTAATATAGCACGCCACCGATCATGCAGTGACTGTACGACATGCTGAGACTGTTAGTATAATCCGCCTCTGATCATGCAGTGACCTTTCAGGAAGCTCGACGACACGACCTGTTTATTTATTATAATTAGTCACGTCAAAGGTTAAATTGCACAATATTTTTCAGCAACGCGAGACATGGATACAAATTACTTGATGGTAAAGACATGAGAATAATTAGGAGTATGTAAAAGAATCAAATAATAGCAGTAACTGTGAACAATAACAACAGATAAGTATCAGGACATAAACGAAGTACAAGACATGGGACACTGACAAGAAAATCTTGAGAGGCAGTAAAATTGTCAAAGGAATAAAAGTTTGAGAAAGTAATATCAATAACCTGAGATACGCGGACCACGAGTAACACTACCACTTTAACTATGCTGGGTCTAAGAACCACGGCTAACACTACCACTTTAACTATGCTGGGTCTAAGAACCACGACTAACACTAAAACTTTAACTATGCTGGGTCTAAGAACCACGGCTAACACTACCACTTTAACTATGCTGGGTCAAAGGACCACGACTAACACTAACACTTTAACTATGCTGGGTCAAAGGACCACGACTAACACTACCACTTTAACTATGCTGGGTCAAAGGACCACGACTAACACTACCACTTTAACTATGCTGGGTCAAAGGACCACGACTAACACTACCACTTTAACTAGGCTAGGTTTAATGACCACGGCTAACACTTTAACTATGCTAGGTCTAATGACCACGGCTAACACTAACACTTTAACTATGCTAGGTCTAATGACCACGGCTAACACTAACACTTTAACTATGCTAGGTCTAATGACCACGGCTAACACTAACACTTTAACTATGCTAGGTCTAAGGACCACGGCTAACACTAACACTTTAACTATGCTAGGTCTAATGACCACGGCTAACACTAACACTTTAACTATGCTAGGTCTAATGACCACGGCTAACACTAACACTTTAACTATGCTAGGTCTAATAACCACGGCTAACACTAACACTTAACTATGCTAGGTCTAATGACCACGGCTAACACTAACACTTTAACTATGCTAGGTCTAATGACCACGGCTAACACTAACACTTTAACTATGCTAGGTCTAATGACCACGGCTAACACTAACACTTTAACTATGCTAGGTCTAATGACCACGGCTAACACTAACACTTTAACTATGCTGGGTCTAATGACCACGGCTAACACTACTACTTTAAACTGGCTGGGTCTGATACTACAAGCACAGACTGAGATGCGAGAGATTCTTGATTATCTTTGACTCATGTGCTGTTACATTAGCAAGTTCATCGTTTGGCTCTACGGTGATTGAAGAGAAGGTATGATAATAGGCAAAGTTCAGCAAATAAAAGGATTCATCTAAGTCAAGATCAAGCAATGGAAAATGTGAATGAAATTCAGCAGATGCAACGGAATCAACGTTCATCAGGGGAGGCAAATATATCCGTGAAAACTGCGTTGCGCTCCCCCCGTCTATAAGATGAGAAACGTTGCTCGGACAAAGGCTGGTGAGTGGTGAGATAAACCGTACATTAAGCAAAGGAACATCATCATCATCATCAGGTGCCGTGCCGATTGGCGTTGGCTATTATGCTTCTCCAGAGTACCCGATCCTTCATGCAGGCCATCAGTTCAGTTGGTGATCTCCTCTCACACCATCCTGTCAGACTGTCCAGTATCATTTCTCTTGGTCTTCCTCTTGATCTTATTCCTTCTATTTTTCCTGTTGTTATAATATTTTCTATGCCCCCTCTTCTCATTGGATGTCCTATGAAAGTACATTGTCTCTCTCTTATCTTTTTGAAAATGTTTTTTGTCTCTCCAGCTCTTCTCATACACTCTTCATTAGTTATTTTTGCTGTCCAGGAGATTCACAACATTCTTCTAATAAACCACATTTCTGCTGCTTCCAATGATTTTTTGTGCAGACCTGCCTATTGTCCATGATTCACTTCCATGTAACAAGATAGGTTCAATATAGCATTTTAGGACTCGTTTTCTAACATTCATTGATAAAGATGTGTTAGCTAATATGTTTCTCATTCTCTGAAATGCAGTCTTTGCTTGGCCTATTCTGTTCCTAATTTCTGTTCTGCATTTCCCATCTGAAGTTATTACTGCTCCAAGGTATTTGAATTTCTTACCTGCTTTAGAATAGGTCCATTTAATTTTATATCGCATGCTGGGTGATTCTGTTTCTTAGATATAACCATAGTCTCTGTCGTTTTGATGTTCAAAGTAAGGCCTTTCTGTTCACTTTCTTTGGCGACTTTATCCAACAGATTTTGCAGGTCTTGTTGGTTCTCAGCTATCAACACTGTGCTGTCAGCATACCGAAGATTGTTAATATTTTATCCTCCAAATTTTATGCCTGGTTCTGTGATGATCGGTTTTAGATTATTCTCACTGTACAGAGAAAAAAAGGTCTGGAGATAGTATACATAATTGTCGCACCCATTGTTTTATAGGTTGATATTTTCCAGTTCTATTTTCAACTCGAATTGCTGCTTCTTGCTGCCAGAATAGATGTTCTACAATCCTCAGGTCCTTGCCGTCTATACTGATGTCTTCAAGCATTATAATAATTTCATTATGTTTCACCTTGTCGAATGAAGAAGTAGAACGATTACACTAATAGAGGATGGGAAAACTCTTACAGGAAAGCAGGTAACAGATCACTTTGCTCGCATGTTTGCACAGGACTGCAACATTGATATCCATCCAGAGAAAGAGCGTACAGTGCGCACTGACCCACAGAAAGAAGAGGAACAAGTCAGAAAAGTGGAGGTCATGGATGCACCAATCACACGCAGCGAGTTAGACCTAGTAGTTAGTAAACTGAAACCAAGGAAATCACCAGGACCAGATGGAGTGTCCAATGAAATGATCAAGAACCTGGGAATGGCAGCAATGAGAAAGCTGCTGGATATTTTCAATATGTGCTGGAGCACAGGTAAGTTACCTCAAATCTGGAAGGAAGCAAGCATGGTACCACTGATAAAGCCAGGGAAAAACAGTGATACTGCCTCCAGCTACAGGCCAATCAGTCTCACTAGCTGCCTATGCAAAACGATGGAACGCATCAATGACCTGAGGCTAAAATGGTACCTAGAAACTGAAAACCCTCTTGTTCCACAACAAGCAGGATTTAGGCAATACTACAGCACGGAAGATCAAGTGACCTATCTCTCTCAAGAGATTGATGATGCATTCCAAGAGAAAAACCTTGTACTAGCAGCGTGGATAGACCTGAAGAAAACCTTTGATAAAGTATGGAAAAAAGGTCTGCTGTGGAAACTAAGAAATTGCAATGTGAATGGAAGACTGTACAACTGGATAAAGTCCTATTTACACAATAGAAGAGCTAGAGTAGTAATGGATGGGCACATAAGCCAGAAAGTACTTCTGCGACACGGTGTACCACAAGGAGGAATCCTTTCGCCTACACTATTCCTTGTATTCATTAATGACCTGGTCAAGGAACTTCCCTATAGAATCAAAGCGGCACTGTATGCAAATGATCTGGTTATGTGGTGTACAGATGAATATGCAACAGTTGCTACACATAGACTCCAAGAAATCAAGTCCACTCTGTTCACTCTCTCATCTAAATAGAAAGCAGGTAAGATCTTTGTAAATGAAATATCCTTATGGATGGACAACCAACCCACTTACTTAAGAGTGACTCTTGACTCAAAACTGACGTGGAAGCAACACATCAACAGTGCAGAAGCAAAAGCCAGAAGAAAACTAGCCATATTAAGAAAATTGAGTGGAACCACATGGGGAGCTAGTGAAAGAATCCTCAAGAATATATATCAGCAAAGTATTCTAACACATTTAGAATATGGCTCAACATCTTGATGCACAGCATCAAACACTACGCTGCATAATCTAGACAAGGTTCAAAATCAGTCACTACGGATTATCACAGGTGCCATGAGGTCCACACCAATAGTAGAAATGCAGAAAATAGTTGGCGTTCAAGCGCTAAAGGAACGTAGAGACACAAAGGTCATGACCATGGGAGAGAAATTCCTCAGCTCTGTAAGCCATCCCCTGAAGGAGAGATTCAATAACTTGGCACTAAGACGGCTTAAAAGAAGCAGCTTCATTCATCAGGCCAAGCGTATGCGTAAGCTGATACCTGACCTTCCAACCGTAGTCGCTCTATTATCATCTGTACCAGAGCATACACCATGGAAAGAAGCAGATTATACACAAATAACTATTCAGACTGAAGTGAAAGGTGTGCAGAATGGTGAGATGCAGAGCAGTCTTGTAAGATCAACAGCCACACTTAGTGTTCTAGATGATAAATATCCATGTGACACCTGGATACGTGTGTATACAGATGGATCTGCACATAATGCCATAAAGAATGGAGGGGCATGAGCACATATTGAATATCCAAACAACACCACTGACAAGATGTCCATACCCACTGGAAAATACTGCAACAGCTATGATGCAGAAGTTAGGGCAATTATTGCTGCAGTTGAAAAACTATCAGACTCCAGAATTGATACATGCCCCATAGTTATTCTCACAGATGCAAGATCAGTACTGGAAGCTCTTCAGTGCAACAAACTACCAGACCTTAAGGATGCCTTGTCAAAAATTGGCTTACAACATGGAGTCACTTTGCAGTGGATTCCCTCCCACTGTGGAATACCAGGCAATGAGAAAGCTGACCATCTGGCCAAAGAAGGCACTGAAATGGAGCAACCAGACATACCAATCACCTATAATCAGAAGAAAAGCATGATAAAAACCTACAGGAAGCCACAAACACCACCACATGATGCTTATCACATGCTAAACAGAAAGGAACAAGTCACCATCTTCCGTCTCCGAACAGGACACAGCCGACTCCGAAGTCATATGTATACAAAGTTTAAGGTTGGTACTACTAATCTATGTACATGTGCCCAGGTGCCCCAAACTGTGGAACATATCCTCCAGAACTGCACCAACTATGAGACACTGAGAAATAATTACTGGCCCAGTGAAACCACTAAAGAAGATAAGCTCTACGGTTCCATACATGAATTACAAAAAAACAGTGAAATGTATCCAAGAGACAGGACTGCAGATATAGACAGACAATGCGAACGAAGCAGAAGAAGAAGAAGAAGACCTTGTCGAATGACTTGGTGTAATCAATGAAGCATAAGTAGAGATCTTTCTGTACTTGTAAAGGTCTTTCTGTTAGTGTTCATAAAGCATAAATGGCATTGTGTCCCCTCCTTCAACAAATTCGAACTGTTCATGTGCTATTTCCAGTTTTATCTTTTTCCTTGTTCTTCTCATAATGATTCTCAGGAGTAGCTTCGTTATGTGACATGGGAGACTGATAGACCGGTGGCCATCACATTCCTTTGCATCTGGTTTCTTTAGTAGTGCTATAAACGTGGATTTAAGCAGGTCACGTGGCATATAACTACTGTTGTAAATGTCATTCAGTAACTTGGTTATTATTTTTATTCCAATCTCCTCTAACACCTCTATTTCTTCTATTGTTATATTATCAGGCCCAGTCGCTTTTCCTTTCCTCATATGTTTGATGGCATCTATGATTTCATCTTCAAGTATTGGTGGTCCATCACAGTTTTCAGTATCTAGTGTTAATTCTGGTCTTTCTCCTCCATATAGCTCACAGATGTACTCTGTCCACCTGTCTACAATGTCTTCTTTTCCCGTTAACATTTTACCTTCTTTGACTTCAGGCATCCTGTGGTATATTTTGTTTTCCTGCCTGTGAGTTCACTAATTCGTTTGTGCATGTTTTTGCTGTCTTTATTATGGGAATCCTCTATTTGTCTGCACTTTTCATTTAACTTCACTCATTCCTAATATGTTGATCTTCATTCTTTCCATTTCCCTCTTTATATTTTCTAATTTTCCAGCCTAGAATAAAGTTCTAACATTCCATGTTGCTATTTTGAATTTGTTAGTTTTGCCACCACCAGTAGCTTGATGACGATCTGGCCTCACCTGTGGCTCGAGAGCTGCCCTACCGGACGAGGCTGTTCCAGAGGAACATCCATTAACGTCGTTCATGACAAATCTATTACTCTGAATAAGCATAATTGTTCTTGGGAGCTACAACAGTGATTTCCCGTCGCCTTCTGTCGTTTTGTGTACGGACTCTCCACTAGCCTTTGGACTCCCTGTCCTACCCGCAAGGCAGCGGGAGCGAGAGGTTTTAAGGTGCCTCTTACCCGCCTGAAAAACCGTTGTACGAACAGACTAGAAAGACGTCGAGTCTAAACAACCGGGCAGTTGATTGGTGTTGCTAGGTGATTCGATTTCACTGATGAGCTTTGCTTTATCTGAGTCTGATGTTACCTTATATTTGCTGATTATGATAACCAGATATTTCGTTTCCTTTTTTCACAAATTTATAGCTTTTAGTTTCACTTTGCGCTGTTACAGCCTGCAACAATTATCCAAGTCTCACCGACTGCTGTGTTGACTCTAACCATCCAATACATCGTACTTGCTTTATGTCACTTCGCACTCTTTCTAACTCTACCAGCAGTCACTTTCCTAACAACAGGCATCTTGCCCCTTGCCCTTTCTAACTCTACCAGCAGTCACTTTACTAACAACAGGCATCTTGCCCCTTGCTCTTTCTAACTCTACCAGCAGTCACTTTCTTGACAACAGGCATCTTGCCCCTTGCTCTTTCTAACTCTACCAGCAGTCACTTTCTTGACAACAGGCCTCTTGCACTTTGCTCTTTCTAACTCTACTAACAGTCACTTTCCTGACAACAGGCAGCTTGCACCTTGCCCTTCCTAACTCTACTAACAGTCACTTTCCTGACAACAGGTATCCTGCCACTTGCCCTTCCTAACACCGGAATTTGTCATCTCTTTCTGAGTCTGTAATATTCTTATGTTGACGCCAACGACTACTACTGTTTTTTTTCTCCTCATGTTATCACATACTCATGTCATCCACCTGAACCTCTCTCTCTCTTTCTCTCTCTTTTTCTCTCTCTTTCTCTCTCCCTCTCTCTCTCTCTGTTTACTGCACACTCCTCTCCAGTTCACAGCTCTTAGCCCTAGCGAGTTCTCCCGTGATGTTGGCTGTTTATAGTTTGTTTGGATCGTTATCAGCCACCACCTTACAAACTCTTTCATATCTTACATTCACTGAAATTCTATTTCCCCTTCCTAAAGCTTCACATAGAAAACTTCACGAAGTTCAAATTCAGATTTTATTAGAAAACTGAAAAAAAGAATGATTAACTTTACAAACCCTTAAAAACATACAGTTACATTTGATACAGGTTTAGCTTAGTTTTGTGAAACCTTATTGTTATATTCTCATTTTTATGTTATCTTAACAATATGTTTCACTATCTGTTGTCTTAACAATGTTTCACTATCTGTTGTCTTAACAACATGTTTCACTGTCTGTTCTTTAACAATATGTTTCACTATCTGTTACCTTAACAATATGTTGCACTAACTTTAGACTTTAAATGTTTCACTAACTTTTGACTTAACAGAATGTTTCACTATCTAATGTCTTAATAATATGTTTCACTATTTGATATCGTAACAATATGTTTCATTGTCTGTCTGTTGCCTTAAAAATATGTATCACTTCCTGTTGGGTCTATATTTTGTCATAGCTTGTGTCTAAATGTTGCCATAACTTGTGTCTAAATTGTTCCATAGCTTTTGTCTAAACGTTGCCATACGTTGTGTCTAAATTTTGCATAGCTTGTGTCTAAATTTTGCCATAGCCTGTGTCTAAATTGTGTCATAGCCTGTGTCTAAAGTTTGCCAAAGCTTGTGTCTAAAGTTTACCATAGCCTGTCTAAATTTTGCCATAGCTTGTGGTTAAATCTGTGCATAACTTGCGCATAAATCTGGCCATAACCTCATATGTCTGTTAGAAAATCTTAAACTCGCAAACTTCGTTGTTGAGTGTGTCTTTGTTACTAGAAAAATAAACAGACATAAATGCTTTAATTGATATTTATATTTTTTTAGACATATTGCTGACATTGATGTTTATTCTGTTTTAGACATCTTTCTGACATGCTTTATGTATCTTTCAGTCCATTCATTCATTCATTTGCATATCCCTTGCGGAACTTTGCCTGCCTAACAGCAATCTCAGTCCATGTTTTAAAAGTCCCAGTGTCTGATTTTGATGTAGTGCTACTTGTTTCAGAGCTCCATAGTTTTCCAGAATCCTGTCAAGACGGCATCTTATGGTGAACTAAAATATCTACATGTAAGAATCAGAAAGGATTATGAGACATACTGAAAACATGCAGTCAGACATTCTAGAACATAAAATAACTGGTGTAGATATTTTACTTTTCTGAATATGATCTACTACTACTACTACTACTACTACTACTACTACTACTACTACTACTACTACTACTACTACTACTACTACTACTACTTCTAATATTAATAATAATAATAATAATAATAATAATCATGTGCCTTCTCCAGAACGAAGATTGGCGGTAATGAATCTCCAGTTCCCTCGCTCCCTCGCCTTGATGATGCACTCAGCCAGGCTGTGCCCTGCCCACTCTCGTAAGTTATCTTCCCATCTTCATCTTTGTCTTCTTCTTGTTCTGTTTCTTTCCACCATTTCTTCTAGTATGGTCTTCATCTTTATTTCTTTGAGAAGTTCACATTGCGCTAGGAACTGTTCTAAAACTTGCCCATTTGTTCTTTTCATTCTCCATGTTATATGACCTAGTTTTCTGTAGAACCACATTTCTGCTGTATTAATCTTTCTCTTCATCTTTTTGCTTAGAGTCTAGGTTTCTGCTACATACAGTAAAGCAGATTTAATAAAACTTACAAATCTCAGTTTTGTTTTTATGGGCAGATATCTGAATAAAAGCACTGTCTTCATGCTGATGAATGTATGTTCTGCCATTCCTATTCTTTTCTTTACCTCCGACTCACATCTCTCATCTTCAGTTAGTGTATGCCCTAGGTAGCAGTAGTTTATCACTTGTTCCAGTATCTTTTTGTTTATGGTTAAATCCATCTTTAGCTTCTGGTCTTTCCTACTGAGCACCATTACTTTGATCTTCTTAATATTGATCTCAAGCCCACATTCTTGCCCTGTGTTGTGTATCTTATTTTTTAATTTCTGTAGGTTCTGTGGAGTCTCTGGTAGAAGGACTGCATCATCTACGCTTGTGTTCTCTGTATGTTGAACGGACGTGGAGACAGAAGACATCCTTGATTCTCTCTCCTCTTTTTGGGTACATTTGTTGATGTCCCTGTGCCGTATCTTACAGATGCTTCCTGTTCCAAGTAGAGATCTGTTATAACTTGGATGTCTCTGCTATCATGATTGAGTTCCTCAAGACATTTTATTAGTTTGTCATTAGTTCCTCAAGACATTTTATTAGTTTGTCATTAGTTCCTCAAGACATTTTATTAGTTTGTCATTAGTTCCTCAAGACATTTTATTAGTTTGTCATTAGTTCCTCAAGACATTTTATTAGTTTGTCATTAGTTCCTCAAGACATTTTATTAGTTTGTCATTAGTTCCTCAAGACATTTTATTAGTTTGTCATTAGTTCCTCAAGACATTTTATTAGTTTGTCATGCATCACTGTCAAATGCCTTCGTATATATGTTTATATCTATAACACAATATATATATATACACACACACGCAGGCGTATATATTTTTCTAAAAGAGATCGGTCACCTGAAGCTCTAAAGAGGACATTGTTAAGAAAGGCCAAACTAGTAGGCATACAATCCCTTGAAGAGGTTGAAAAGCTCGCCGAACAGAGGAAAATTTGGAGAACTACTACGCGAGCCCTGTGTGATGTTTAGCGCCTCGGGAAGGATGTAAGATATTTCTTTCTGAACTTCCAGGTATTTGCCTATTAGCTTTCTTATGCAAAATTCCCCCCCCCCCCTTAATCCTGCTATTCTGTCTGATAATGTAAAATATTATTTCAAAGTTCACATTTCTGTGCTAGTAAAAGAAGAGTTTGATATTTAAAAAAAGGAACAAAGAAAGACCTGGTCTTAAATGCGCTTTGCCTTCCAAGAGAAAAGAAATACTCTTATTTTTTTGAGGACAAATAATCAAAATCAAAATGTTACAATGCACCACTCATCTCTTCGTCAGAACAATGTGTAGCTAAGCAGTTATCCATCATCCAAATTTACGTCTTTAATCCTCTGTGTTCACTTATCAAAGTCTAAATGTATTGAACTGTTTACTTTTTTTATTTCAGATTCAATCATTCATTCATTCGTTTACATGCCTTCTGAGAAACTTTGAGTCCCTAACAGTACTCCTGTAGGCCTCTCGGTTGTGAGCAAGATGGCCTGCTGCTGATGCATCCATTTGCAGATCATCAACGATGTCTTGCAGCCATCTTCGCCTTGGTCTTCCTCTCTTTCTTTTTCCCATTATGTACCCTTCTAAGACGGTCTTCTCTAGATTATCATGACTTTTAATGTGTCCAAAATAATTAAGTTTTCTCTGTTTAATCCTCTTTATTAGCCAACCTTCTTCAATATTAAGTTCTTGTGGTATAGATATATTTGTTCTTTTTTGTGTCCATGGTATTTGAAGAACTCTTCTGTATCATTTACATTCAATATTTGAGATTACTTCTTTAATATTGTAATCTCCATTACACATAAATGTAAATGAAAGGGGTTTGAATATAACCTGTTTAGTTAGTTTTATACTTCTAGAGATAGCTGTTGGTGAAAAGAGATCACATAATGTGCAGATTTAAAAAAACAATCTTGTTAGTCAGTACTTCATGTTTTTTGGGCACATTAGCAAATAGCAAAATGAACAATTTAAATAACAAGATACATTATAATTAATCTTTTTTTAAATGTCCTCTTCTTCTAAAATAAAAACAAAATAGTTTCATAATAATGAAAACAGAAAATAAGAAACTTAGAGTAGCCACTATCCCCGCCAGAAAGACAAGAAAATAGTCCATAACAAACAGATACATGGGTATCTTCTGACCACTGTATCTCATGTATGACCCTCCATAACGCATCACGTGATCAAGCCAAAATGCTGCTTCTTGTTTCGGGTTTTTGTACAGTTCTCGATAAATTTGTGAAGCTTTGCCAATGGATGACCTAATTCTATCACTAGAAACTACATCCTCTATGATTTTGACAAGCTCATCTTCTGTAGCTTTTAAAACATCAGTACCAAGACCATAACCTTTGTCTATTATTAGTTCCATATTAAAATGCTGGTCAAAGAGGAGAGGCAAGCTGACAATTGGTACACCATGATAGATTCCCTCATAAAGGCTGTGAATCCCTGAATGTGTTAAGTACACTTTTACATTTTTGTTTCCCAAAAGATCATTCTGTGGTATCCACGTAGATGTGAGAATCTTGTTTGGGTCAGGAGATGTGATATTAGCTCTCCAAATTGTGTTCAGTTTCAGCCTTCTCACAACTGACACAAGTTTTTCTTCTAGATTTTTAGCAAAATTTACATACAGACTACCAAAAGAGAAAACAGCAACTCCAACTCCAGCTTTTTCTGACTGCTCAATGAATGATTTGAATGGTTCCTGTAAATCTTTTGCTGGCCCTGCAGATACTCCACCTACAAGTTTCACATTAGGCAACATAGGTCGAGGATAATCTAAGACTGAATCAGACTCCACAATATAAACCTCTGCTTTACTCATGAGTTCATTTGCTGATGGAACATTTGGTTCTGTTGGCATAAGCTGCTTCATATACCCTCGATCACTGAAAATATGGAGAAACAGGGGACGCATCAGATTGACGACAGTCAATACTTGCTCAAACAAGCTGGCATTGTTGCGAAACTGTCGTGAATTGTAAGCTTCTGCAACTGGGTTGAAAGGTATTTTTCCTACAACATGATTCTGTAGAGGACTGAGAATAGCAAAAGGCACCTTCAGTTTGTATGAAATTGCTACTCTCTCATCCACTGCTGGATACCAGTCAAGTATGAGAAGATCAGGTTTCAGACTTTCTATATATTTCATCAAGTTCCCAGTCTTCATTGCCTGAAAGTAATTTTTTGAAAAAGTAAATTCTAGACTCCAAACCCATTCCCAATCTGGTTCTGCAGTTTCAGAAATTACTGCTTGGTTTATGGAATTCTCTACGTTTTGAATGACATAATCTTCTAATAGTTCATGGAATTCACTGTAACTGAAAGTCTTCACACCAACATAACTTTCTACTTTCCTTCTCTCTAAAGCTGATGGAAGTGCCAGCCATACATTATGGCCCATCTTTGCTAGTTCTTCTGCTACAAAAGCGTGAAGTCGTGCATGACTTGTACCAATTAGAGGTAAAAATACAACATTTTTACATTCAACATAAAATCCTGTCAAGATGAGAAATATCACAACAGTCGTGTATTCCGGGCCTGACATTTCTAGAACCTGTAAATAAAATGAAATAAATATTTAACATTTACAGTGTGATAAATATTTCTGACATAGACAAGTTGATGGACATATAGAAAGTCAGTGACAGACTTTATAAACAAAAGAAATATGTTTTAAAGCTGTTCAGATAAAAAACCGTCCTATATTTATTGAATGCATTACTTGAAAATCAAACTGTATTATCTTTACTCCCACAAACAAACAAACAAACAAACAAACAAACAGACAAACAAACAGACAAATACATCAAATGTTGACCAAGATCTTACCAACAAAAACCTGTATCATATATAGGCAAACATTCTCACCAACAGACAAATATGCCAACCATAACTATACCCATATCTGTGCATATACTATTCCTAAATGTACATATTATTTCTTTAAAAAATTTTACCTTCTCATTGGTGAATTAAAATCACTTTCTAAAAAATATAATACTCAGAAAAATGTTCTTCATCATTTTTAGTAAGTCAGACGGGGATTAAAGGAATGCACAGAAAGATGAGAATTATCAAGCTAAATATGATATTTGAAAATTTAGTGAAGAATTAGGAGTGGTTACTGTAAAGTTTGACAGAATGATAGGTCTTTCTTGATTCGGTAGGTGGTGGTCCATGGCCGTTCTAGGTTGGTGGAGCGATTTGTCTGGTTAATTCCGATAACGAACGAGACTCTAGCCTATTAAATAGTTCGCCGGTTCCTCGATGCGCCGGCGCAACCTCTTAGAGGAACTGGTGGCGTTTAGCCACACGAGATTGAGCAATAACAGGTCTGTGATGCCCTTAGATGTCCGGGACCGCACGAGTACTACACTGAAGGAATCAGCGTGGATGACTCCCTGGCCCGAAAGTGTTGAATTTCCTTCGTGCTAGGGATTGGGCTTGTAATTCTTCCCTATGAACGAGGAATTCCTAGTAAGCGCGAGTCATAAGCTCGCTTGATTACGTCCCTGCCCTTTGTACACATCGCCCGTCGCTACTATCGATTTGAGTGCTTCAATGAGGCCTTCGGGTTGGTCTCGGTCTGTTAGGCATGTGCTGGCACCGCTGGCCGAGAAACTACCCGAACTCGATCGCTTGGAGAAAGCAAAAGTCGTAACAAGGTTTCTGTAAGTGAACCTGCGGAAGGATCATTACCGGTCTGTTCTTTTGACGAAAAAGCGCTCTCGATTTCCGTGCGTGGGGAGAAAGGTTTTCGCTCGCTTCCCGGACGGCGAGAGTTAAAGTGGTTCGATGCAGAAGCAAATGGTTTGTGCATGGAACGAAGCCTATAACGACTAGCCAGCCAGATTCGTGCTAACGCGTCGGTGGTGTACTACGATGCTGTCGACTGATGGTCTCGAAATTGGCCCTATCTCTCGCAAAGAGTATCGAGTCTGCAGTATGTAATCTGCATTGGATGCCGGTGTCGCGCTTTCTTCTCGTTCATTAGAGCAGAGAGAACCGGCCGCCGCCGTCTGTGGTTAAAGGAAATGAAACGCTGCCCGGTCGAAAGGGATCCGCTCTGCGCAGAGCCTGTCTCCCTTGCCCCGCGTCGGTCTGTGGGCAGATATCCGACTAAGGTTCGGTAAAGAAAACTATCTGGTTGTCTCAAAGATTAAGCCATGCATGTCTAAGTTCACATTGTATCACGGTGAAACTGCGAATGCCTCATTAAATCAGTCGAGGTTACTTAGATGACACGATCCTACTTTGATAACTGGCAATTCTAGAGCTAATACATGCTTAAAACATCTGACCCTCTTGGAAAGAACGTTTTATTAGTTCTAAATACTCAGCTGGCGAGATTCTTCCGCTGACACAGAACAACCACAAAAACAAACAAACAAACAAACAAAAAACAACAACAACAGTGTATCCATACTAAAAGAACTTGAGTAGCACGTAGTTTTTAGTGTAGGAACTTAGTCTGTTTCTTAGTTTTGGTAGAGTAGGACGTAGTTTGTAGTGTAGGAGCTTAGTCTGTTTCTTAGTTTTGTTAGAGTAGGTCGTAGTTTGTAGTGTAGGAACTTAGTCTGTATCTTAGTTTTGTTAGAGTAGGTCGTAGTTTGTAGTGTAGGAACTTAGTCTGTTTCTTAGTGGTCAGCAGATGTTTTTGAAGTATAGAATAGTGAATCTAGTATGTGGTAGGATTCTGTTGGCGTCGAAGTCAGGCTTCTTGATGTTAGTAGACGCCTGGAATCATATATGTTGTCTTACTGGAGTAACATCATGTCCTGTTATTTAGAATTGTCACTGCCACTGTTTTCTACTCATCGTCATCGCCATTATATCACCAGATGCACCAATAAAGACATCATGAATCTATAAAGCTGCTACTTGTGTTTGACACTGAGTGAAAGCCTTTCCTGGGGGAGTTAGTCTGTCAACGAATAGTAAACAGACACCACCAGACTCCAAGCAGGCACTAAGCCGATATCTACAACGACGAAAGAGACGGACCTCCACTGTTTGGAAAGAGTGAAGTCTCCACTGTCTATCGTTGTAATACTAAATAGTACTATGGAGTCTTAGAGATAGCGGAAGTGAAAGCTCAAGTTTGAATCTCAGAAGTACTACTGGTAATAGCAAGCCTACAAATATCAGGCATAAACAGGTAGACAGTAGTGCAGTGTAGAACTGAATTCTACCAATATGAAAGTATATACCAAAATTCTACTTACTACTATAAACGGACACGAAAATTATTTTTAGATGTTAAAGTTTAAATTGTCTGCCATTTTCTAAATAAAACGTGAAAGCTGCTCTTATATAAATATGTCAATAAGTATGTCATTGTTCAATATTATTTTGAACGATCATTGAAAAAAATAAAAATATTTTATATAATCTTCATCACATCCAGAACAAAGACATTTTAAACCACAAACCCTCAATACTGTTGTGTGTATGTTTAGTTTCTAGCTTATAAAAAAGAGAAAGACGTTCATTGATTCATGCTATTTCTAATTCTGTCGCTTCAGTTAAATATCTTTTGTCTAAAAAGACACTTTCCTTGCTTTCATATTAGCAAAATCAGAAATGAGGTCGGTTTGAGAGATTTAACATTCAGTCGAAATCATGACAAGTTTTCCCAATAAATTTTCTGCCCCTGTTGAGCGTACGTGAGTTTTAATGAGCCTTAGTTTTGAAAAACTTCTCTCAACTTTCGCAACCGATTTCGGAAATGACAATAATAATCGTAATGCTATATATCAAGGTCAAGAGTAAATGTATTCTCAACAATATAAGGCAGCATTTCGACTGGCACTTATGTCTAGCACTAGATGTGAAACCACTCTCATGTCATGACATAGTTCAATGGCGTAAGTGGGACTCCAAGTCTGTGTGTGTGTTTAGATTTTGTTTGTGTTCATTAAGATACACATATAAATGTTCCTCTCTCTCTCTCTCTCTCTCTCTCTCTCTCTCTCTCTCTCCCTCTTTAACTTGAAAGTTAAGTTTGTTCACAGAATTCTATCGCACAATTCTCCGCCTTACTTCTGGTCACTGTTTACGAATAACACTAAACATAGCCAGCGTTTAAAAAAAAACTGTCTTCTTCGTAAACCCAGGCTTAATCTGTAAAGCCTTGTATACTCTGCAGTACAGCTCTAGAACACCCTCCCCTACCATTTAAATTCCATTAGTAATACTTCATTATTTAACTCAAACCTTTTTCATTATTTACTTGCTTGTAACTAATACCTCCATAGAATAACCAGCGCTATCTCAACCCATAATTGTATAAGGGCAAATAATGGCCTCATGATAACTGAGGGAGTGCCATTTGAGGAAGAAGAATATTTCACATATTTAGACAGCATAGTGGATAAATATGGGGGACCGGAAAAGGATGTTAAAGCTAGAATAACCAAGGCCAGGACAACATTTATCCAGCTTAACAAAATATGGTCATCTAAGAACATCAAAACAAGAACCAAACTTAGGCTTTTCAGTATAAACGTGAAGGCTGTCTTATGTTTCAGAAACATGTGTTATGACCAAAACAAAACAACAGAGGATACACACATTCATGAACTATTGCTTGAGGAGGAATTTAAAATTAAATGGCATGACAAGATCAGGGGAGGTCTGGGAAAGGGCAGGACAAGAACCTGTGAACCTAAAAATCATGTCTAGGAAGTGGAGGTGGACTACCCACACTCTGAGGAAACCCAACACCAGCAAAGCAAGACAAGCACTGACATGGAATCCTCAAGGAAATAGAAGACGAGTAAGACCAATGTTACTTGGAGAAGTGAAATTATGACAGTGCTCAGAGACAAGGGATACACATGGAAGGAAGCAGAGAATAATTCCAAGAACAGGGATGACTGGAGGGCCTTTATCATTCGTGGCCTATGCTCTCAAGGGAGTGAAAGGCGATGATGATGATGATGATGATGATGATCTCAAACCATGACTCCCAGCCATCAAGTACTAAAATGACATAGTTCGAAAAGTAACTTGTTGGATAGTGTTGGAAATTATTTTAATGTTTGTTAATAAATATACGTTAGAAGATCTGTACAGAAAATGTATTTTTTGTTTATGTATATGTCTGCGTGTGTAAGAGCTATTTTATTAGGTTAATTACTTCTTCTCTTTTACTTTGAATGTAATAGTTTAATCTTACACTCTTCTGATATGTTTTTTCCTAATGTAATTTGTATATTTGTATTAAATCGAATGTGTGGGAAGAATGAAAGATGGAGTGATGAAGGGCAGAATGTAAGACGGGCCTGCGTGCCCAATTCTTTACCCTTTAAATATAAAGGTCATTAATTCATTCATTCTCTCTCTCTCTCTCTGTCTCTCTCTCTCTTTATCTCTCTCTCTCTCTTAGGGAAGAAATTAGTATTCTAAAATCTTCATTACCGACCCCTAATTGCGACCTGAGCGTGTTGAAAACTTTCAGCGACAGTAAATGTGTAAAGCTAAAACAAACTAATATTCCTTTCCTCACAGTCGGTGAGGTTTATAACTACATCCGGCCCTTAAAGAACACTAACTCAGCAGGATGTGATGACATTATTAACAAGATAATACGCTACGCTGCACCAGTTATCACAGACACACTAACATAATTATACAACTTGTGTATTGACAAAAAATATTTCCTTGACGCTTTTAAACTCGCCAAAGTTTTTCCTCTTTTTAAATCTGGACAGACTAGTGACCTCTCAAACTATAGACCCATATCCACTCTGTCATCACTATCAAAACCTCTTGAAAAACATATACAAAAGTTAACTCTTGCTCCACATGCAAGAAAACAGTCTACTAACAGACAGTCAGTCAGGTTTTAGACCAAATTACTCCTGCTACACAGCATTAACTAAAATGACAGAAAGCTGGCTGTCTAATATAAATGATGACAAATTGTGTGGTGCTGTCTTTGTTGATTTTAAGAAAGCCTTCAATATGATTGATCATGAAATTCTTGCAAAAAAGCTGGAAGGCTATAGATTACACCCTGACCTAACAAAATGTATTACATCTTTTCTCTGAGGTAGAAAACAAGTAGTTTGCTTTAGAAACAAAATATCTGGCTCGTCTGTGGTTGATACCGGTATTCCTCAAGGCTTCATTCTTGGTCCTCTTCTCTTTGCTATCTATATTAACGACCTACCACTACATTTAAAGCACTCTTCATGTGATCTTTTCGCTGACGACTGTACTGTTTACAATAGTGAATATGACATCAATAAACTACAGACAGCGCTCCAAAATGATATAAACAGTTTGATTAAATGGAGTAATAAAAATGGTATGTTGATAAACACCAACAAAACAAAATCCATGCTCATCACTACAAGACAGAAACTGCAAAATGCAACAAACACTTCACTACAGCTTTGTGCTGGGACTAAGCCAATAGAAAACGTTCATGAACATAAAACCCTAGGACTCATCATTGATCAACATTTAACTTGGAATTCTCACGTACATAACCTAACAAATTTGATTGCACAGAAAGTTTACCAATTAGCCAAAATTAAACACTTTATCGACAAAGACACAAGAAAAATATACTACATATCACACATACAAACACACTTAGATTAATGTTCCACAATCTGGGATGGATGCTCAGTCTCAAACACAAAAAGGCTCCACTCACTTCACAAGCGAGCATTAAATCTTATTTGTGACAAATAAAAGGGATGGCGACTGCAGTAAATCTGGTTTAAATAAATAAGGTAGATAGAGGTGTATGGTGCAGTTTTACAAAGTGAAGGAGGAAGTGAGCAAGGTGAGAAAAAAAAACCAAAAAAAAAACGAATAGAAAGTATGAGAATGTATAAATGAAAAACGTACAACATCCGATATTTCGGCGTGAGCCTTATTCGAGGATACATACAGAACGAAATATAAACATATATAACTTATCTGAAGCGTCTTGCTCCGGGTGAGAAGCAGAAATTTGTGTGGAAGAAGGAGGAGGAAAAAAAGGAAGGAAAAAAACACACGCTGCCTACAGACAAAAGATACACGATAGGGCCAATCATAACGAAGAAGCGGAGAGAGAGGAGGAGAACAAGTGGGAGAAAGGGGTGGGGGGAAGGCAATAGAAACATGATAGCCGCTAGAGGTGTGGGGTGGGGGGAGGGGGATAGGGGAGGGAAAAGGGGACGCGGAGAGATAATGAATGAAGAACTTAAACACCTACCGGGAGAAAATGTGAAACTGGTGGATAGGACAAGACTAATATGTTGGCAGAGAAGGAAATAGGATGGTGGTAGGGAGGGGTAGCATAAAGAAAGAAAGTAGAGTATAAAAAAGGCCAGCGGAAAAATAAAGAAGTTACAGAAATCTGAAGACATTGTTAATTCCAGCTGGGTGGAGACAGCCAGTCTGGAAAATAAGGCGCTGTTCTTGGACCCTCCGAGATCGTACATCTGCGGAACAAGAGCAGATCGCACTAACCGAAATGTCCTGTTTGCCCCTGTGGTTACCAAGGCAAAAATGTTTAGCCACAGGTGTCCAGACCCTCTTGGAAATATCACTGAGATGCTGGCGAAATCGATCTCCTAACTGTAAGCCAGTTTCCCCTATGTACCTCAAACCGCAACGTTTGCACATGATAACATAAATGACATTTCGTGAAGTACAGGTGAAACCCTCCAATACTGATAACGTAGATCTAGGGAAGGGGATCTGGCTAGCCTCGACAACAAACGGACAAGTGTTACATCTACGGCGTCCACAACGTCTGGTACCATAAAAATTGTCATCTGTCTTAAGATGACTACAAATTAAAAGGTCCCTGAGGTTCTTGTCCCGTCTGTAAGCCACCAGTGGGGGTTCCCCAAAAAGTTCACGTGTCTCAGGCTCGGTCTGGAGGAGGTGGAGATGGCGAAACAGTATGTTTTTAACTGCCAAGCTATGAGGGTGGTACGTGAGTACTAGTTTCACTCTGTACGAGCTACAGTGCGGTTTAGGGGTGAGGGCTTGTTGCCGCGATATATGGCTAATGCGGTTCCAAGATGACGAGAGAACGTGGTCTGGATAGCCGCGTTGACGGAAGAAATCTAGCAATTTGTGGCCTTGATCCTGGAAATCCAAATCCTCCTTACACAAACGTCGCAACCTAAGAAGCTGGGAAAAAGGAATAGAGTCCTTACACGATCTGGGATGGGAGGAAGAGTACAGGAGGTAGCTGTGAGAGTCTGTAGGTTTATAGTGGACAGAAGTAGTAAGCCCGGAAGGGCCGATAGTGACGGCAATGTCAAGAAAGTTAGCGGAAGTAGCAGAGATATGGGATGTGAAAGAAATGACATGATTGTATTCCTTAACAAAACTGATAAAGTTGTTAAGGTCTTCCTCTGGCATTGATGTGATCCCAATGCCATCGTCTATGCAGCGTCTATAGAAGGCGGGAAAAGGGCCTCTAAAGGCTCTCAGAACCTTGTGTTCGAAGTGGCCCATGAACAGACACGCGTAGCTGGGGCCCATCTTGGTACCCATGGCTACACCACTAATCTGGTAAAAGTAAAGGCCATTGTTTAAGTTCTTCATTCATTATCTCTCCGCGTCCCTTTTTCCCTCCCCTATCCCCCTCCCCTCTCCCCTTCCCCCCCCGACACCTCTAGCGGCTATCATGTTTCTATTGCCTTCCCCCCACCCCTTTCTCCCACTTGTTCTCCTCCTCTCTCTCCGCTTCTTCGTTATGATTGGCCCTATCGTGTATCTTTTGTCTGTAGGCAGCGTGTGTTTTTTTCCCCTCCTTTTTTTCCTCCTCCTTCTTCCACACAAATTTCTGCTTCTCACCCGGAGCAAGACGCTTCAGATAAGTTATATATGTTTGTATTTCGTTCTGTATGTATCCTCGAATAAGGCTCACGCCGAAATATCGGATGTTGTATGTTTTTCATTTATACATTCTCATACTTTCTATTCGTTTTTTTGTTTTTTTTTCCCTCACCTTGCTCACTTCCTTCCTCACTTTGTAAAACTGCACCATACACCTCTGTCTACCTTATTTATTTGTGACAAACACCCAGAACAGACTGTAGATCAACACAAACAACTCAAAATTCTACCCCTCAAAAATAGAATCATTTTTAACAAAGTTAAGTTTGTTCACAGAATTCTGTCGCACAATGCTCCGCCTTCTTGTGGTCACTGTTTACGTATAACACTAAACATAGCCAGCGTTTAAAAAACTGTCTTCTTCCTAAACGCAGGATTGATCTGTACAAGAAAAGCCTTGCATACTCTGCAGTACAGCTCTGGAACACCCTCTCTTACCATTTAAAATACATTGGTAATACTTCCTCCTTTAACTCAAACCTGTTTCATTACTTACTTGCTTGTAATTATATGCCTCCATAAAATAACCAGTACTCTCTCAACACATGGCTCGTAAACCATCAAGTACTTCAATGACATATTTAGAAAAGCAACTTGTTAGATATTGTTAGAAATGATTTTAATGTTTGTTAAAAAAACATATGTTAGAAGATCTGTATTTACAATGTATTTTTATTTATGTATATGTCTGCGTGTGTATGTGTGCGTGAGTGCTATTTTATTAGGTTAATTACTTCTTCTCTTTTACCTTGAATGTAGCAGTTAAATCTTACACTCTTTTGATATGTTTTTCCTAATTTAATTTGTGTTTTTGTACTAAATTAAGTGTGTGGGAAGAATGAAAGATGGAGTGATGAAGGGCAGAATGTAAGACGGGCCTGCGTGCCCAAAACTTTACTCTTGAAAAATAAAGATTATTCATTCATTGATTCATTCATTCATTCATTCTCCAGCCATACTCATTCCAGTCGTCAAAAGTCCTTGACATTTTACCACTAGAGAATAAGTTACAGTAGAAAAAGAATTAAACCGTCAGTTTCTTGTGAAAACACTAACTACGAACAAGTAATATTTCTAAAATTATTAGCTCCCTAATGTAATCATTGAATGAAAATTTCCGAGCATTAGAGCTGTGCCGAAATAGGACAGTGCTTTCTGGTCTCTTTATCAGGTCTTCTTTAGTGATTTCAAGAATTTCCGGAATCACTTAAAGTGATTATCTTTAAAGTGATGATCTTTAAAGTGATGATCCTTAAAGTGATGATATTTAAAGTTATCCATCTTGGCGGATTATTGTGGGTTTCATGGCACCATTTAAATATTCTCTAACAGAAAAGATAAATCAGTTTTATAAGTCCCTTTTTATCGCCAGTAATGTCTACGGTATGGGGATCCCGACCAGAAGTACTTGCACTGAACACAGAAGCACTGTTTGTGATTTATTCAGTTATTATCTCTTGTGCTACAGCGGCTGTTTCGGGTGCTTGTAGATAATTTGGGAAAGCATTTCGCTGTTTATGAATAACATTACTTTTTCAGTTTCTGCTTGCGAGTGTTTGGTCGGACATAATATTCTTCTCATTGTTAAAGACTCTTCTAAAATCTATAATTACAACTATAAGATGTACTATAGAAATAACACATATCCTCAAAATGCTTAAAGGCATGAAAACGGGATTTTGCCTTTTATTTTTTTAACACTACGTATATTACATTATGTAAAACAAAAATGTGGGCAAAGATTTAGTCAATAACGTGCACGAACTTGTAACCTTTTGATTTATAACTTTATCTTACAAAAACATACAGTAAGTCAGTCATTTGAATGTCCCTAGCTGAACTTTGCCTCCCTAATAGCATTCCTGCAGGCCTCTCGGTTGTGAGCAAGATGGCCTGCTGCTGGTGCATCCATTTGCAGATCATCAACGATGTCTTTCAGCCGTCTTCGCCTTGGTCTTCCTCTATTTCTTTTTCCCATTATGTATCCTTCCATAACGAAAGGAGTGTAGATTATCAGGACGTTTAATGTTTCAAAAATATTTTAACTTTTCTCTGTTTAATCTTCTTTACTAGCCAGCTTTATTCAATATTAAGTTCTTGTAGTACGGATATATGTGTTCTTTTTTTGTGTCCGTGATATTTGAAGAACTCTTCTGTAGCAATTGGATTCAAAGGCATTTATGTGTTTCTCTTCTTCGCATTAAGATAGAGTTTTTGCTCTTCACTGTTCTTACGGGCTGACATAATTAGTGTTTCTATTCTTTTTGTGTTGTAGACAGTAATAATGTGTCACCAGCATATCTAATCTCTGTTATTTCATAACCTCCAATTGTTATGGCATCGTAATATTCTTTGTCTACATCTTCTCCAACATTTCTTATTATATTTTCAGTATGCATGTTAAATAATTAAGGCGACAATATGCAGCCTTGACGGTCCACTTGTTTTATGTCAAACCAAGTTGTTGTTTCACCATTTATTCTTACTGCTGCTTGCTGGTCTAGACACAGCAGTGATGTTAATTGTATCAAATGTGCTGGAAATCCCATTTTTAC
>CM019699.1:10663776-10684924 GCA_009760885.1 Achatina immaculata
ATGTGAAAGATCTAACAAAACTCATCGCATAAAATGTATACCAGGTAGCCAAAATCAAGCACTTCATCCGTCAAGACACAAGGAAGACATACACAAACACATATACAAACACATTTAAACTATTGCTCATCAGTCTGGGATGGTTGCTCAGTGTCAAATACAAAGAGGCTATACTCACTTCAAAAGCGAGCAGTAAAACTTATTAGTGACAAAGATCAAGCACAAGCAACTAACCAACACAAACGTGTCGAAATACTGCCTCTTAAGAACAGGTTCCTCTTCAACAAAGCCAAGTTAGTACATCAAATACTTTCACTGCATGCCGCGCCTTATTTATGGAACCCTTTTAAATTTAAACCTAAGTGCAGCCAACGCTTGAAAACGAAAACCTAGACCTTTACAAGAAGACCTTTACTTATTCTGCTGATCATCTTTGGAATACCCTTCCATTCTGTATAAAAAATATAAACTACACTCCTTCCTACAACTGCAAACTTTTCCAATATCTATTTGATGTCGACTACATGCCTTCATGAATAGTAAAACTTTAAAAGTTATTTAGACTGATCTTACAGACACCGAACTCATTATTCTGAATAGTAACGAGAATTTTTGTTTGGCAGATAGTCATTTATATGTGTATGTAGGTAGTCATTTATATGTGTATGTAGTCAGTCATTTCTCTTCCGTCGTGACGTGCAAGATGGCGGACGTTTTTTTTAACGCTCTCGCAGGCATGCAGAAATCAACGGAATTCCGCTTGATCTGTTACACATCATGTACCGGGAGTTGGGCATAAGGCTAACAACCTTATCCTGGGACCTATCTAGAGGCGACTCCAGATGGGAAAAAAAGATGTCATTACGGAAACTCGCAGAGAAACCAACCGAGCATCAGGAATGCCAACTCCGAGGAGCTCATTCGTCAGCCCAAAACATGTGACAAAAATTGGATTCTAGAATATAAGAACGATGGCAGCACAAACAAAAACTACTCAGGTCATCAAAGAAATGGAGAGATACTATCTAGACATACTGGGCATCAGCGAAATGCAATGGCCAGAAGCAGGTAAAAGATCGGCGGAAAACGGTAAGTTAATAATATATTCAGGCAGAAATGATGGTTAAATTCGAGATGGGGTAGGTATTATTATGTCAAACGTAGCAGCAGAGAGCCTTGTAGAATGGGAACCAGTGAACAGTCGTATAATAAGAGCACGATACAATCTAAGACACGGAAGAATGACAGTAATGCAGTGTTATGCACCCACGAATAATGCAGATGATGATGACTTCTATCACACACTACAACAAATCATCAACAAAGTCCCTAAACACGACATCCTAATTGCTACGGGGGGACTTCAGTGCTAAGGTAGGGAAAGATAACACCGACGTTGAAAAAGTAATGGGGAAAGAAGGAATTGACATGGTTAATCAGAATGGAGAAAGATTAATTAAAATATGTCTAACAGAGGGCATGGTCATTGGAGGCACAATATTCACACACAAAGAGATACATAAAACATCGTGGATATCTCCAGATGATAGAACTAGAAACCAGATAGACCATTTTTGTATTAGAAAGCAATACAGAACATCTCTCATGGATGTAAGGGCTTATAGGGGTGCAGATGTCAATATTGATCACAACCTGTGCATAGGGAAAATAAAACTAAAATTGAGAAGCCAGCACAAGAAATCAGTACACAGAAAGATAAACAGCCACAGCCTATAAGAAGAAAATACTAACATTAATTTCAATCAGGAATTTGCCATTCATTCCAAAACACCCATGAAGTTGAGGAGATAGGTATAGATAAATTATGGAATTCTTATAGCACAGCCATAATCACAGCAGCAAAAGCAAGCGCTGGACTGAAAAAACCAAACAGAAAAGCATGGATATCAGATAAAACATGGAAGTATATACACGAAAGACGAGCAGCAAAATGTAAAAACAGATCTTTGAAAAGATCTGGCAAAAGTAACATACAAAGAAATAGACAAGAAAGTAAAAAGTTCAGTTAAAAGGGATAAAAGAGAATACATAGACAATATGGCGAAAGAGGCAGAAAAAGCAGCAAAACAGGAGACAGCAAAACTTTATATAACATACAAAAGAGGCTAACAGGTCCTATTACATCTAAAAAAAAAGACCAATCCTTAGCAAAACTGGAACACTATTAACATCAAATAAAGACCAAAAGCAAAGATGGGCTGAACACTTCCAAGAAATACTTAATCGACCACACCCAAAAGAATTGTTAAACCTTGAAACTGACTTACCAGCCCCACAACTAAATGTCAACCTAGATGAAATTAAATTGCATGAAATTGAAATAGCAGTGAATTGAATGGCTAACAACAAAGCTGCAGGTGAAGATGAAATAACAGGCGAAATGCTAAAAGCTATCAGTAGTGACAACATGAGACAACTACAGAGAATGTTTAATAAGATTTGGAAAGAAGAAAAAGTCCCTTCTAATTGGAAAAAAGGAATCATTGTTAAAATATAAAAAAAGGCAACCTTAGTGACTGGAACAACTGGAGAGGAGTAACCTTAATATCAGTTGTGTCAAAAGTATTTTGCAAGGTCATTTTGATAGACTTAAAGATATAGTGGATACAACAATGAGAGAAGAACACGCAGGATTTCGAAAAGGGAGAAGCTGTCTCGACCAGATCTTTACTCTCAGAATAATACTTGAAGAACATATTGAAAAGCAGAAACCATTAATACTGAACTTCATAGATTTTAAAAAAGGCATTTGATAGCATAAACAGAGATTCATTATGGAGAATTTTATGTCTATATGGAATACCATCTAAAATTGTCAACATCATTAAGAACTTCTACGATGGATATGTTTGTGCAGTCAAGACAGAAGAAAGGATGAGTGAATGGTTCCAGATTGAAACAGGCGTGAAACAAGGATGTATACTGTCTCCTTTAATTTTGGGATTACAATAGACTTCATAATGAAAAAATGCTGCACAGGTAACACAGGTACTGACTGGGTACATGGGACCCAACTAGAAGATCTTGATTTTGCTGAGGCCATAACTCTAATAATGTGAATTCCATGCAAGAAAAAACAGATAACCTGTCTTCACTGGCTAGCAAAATAGGACTTGAAATTAACAAGGACAAAACAAAAATAATGAAAATTCCCCTTAATCAAATTGGAAAAATACACATAGAAGGGACAGATATTGAAGAAGTCAATCAATTTGCATACCTTGGCAGCTACATAGACCAGGATGGTGACAGTAGAAAGAAGTTAGGATCAGAATTGCAAAAGCAGCATCAATCTTCAAGAATCTTGAAAACATATGGAATTCAAAAGTTATAAGCACAAAAACCAAGTTAAGACTATTCAATTCAAATGTAATATCCACCTTCATTTATGCATGCGAAAGCTGGAAAACAACTAAAGAAATAGAAAAGAAATTAGACTCTTTTGAAAACAAATGCCTAAGGAAAATACTCGGCATCAAGTAGAACGAATTCAAGAACAATGCAGAGATAAGACACATGACTGAACAACAACCAGTCTCATGGGTGATCAGGAAAAGGAGATGGACATATGTTGGTCAATTGATGAGAAGAAATGATCAGAAGATCCAAAAAACAAGCTATCAAGTGGAACACAACAGGCCAAGAAAAAGAGGCAGACCGCGTGAAACTCTGAAGAGGACATTGTTAAGAGAGGCCAAATTAACAGGGATAAAATCCTTTGATGAGGTTGAAAGACTCGCCGAAGACAGGAAAAATTGGCTAACTACTTTGCGAGCCCTATGTGACGTTTAACGGTACGGGAAGGATATAAGATAAGAAGTCAGTCATTTATGTGTGTATGTAGTTAGTCATCTTTTTGTGTATGTAGTTATTTTATTGTTAATTATGTTTGTTATATGAACAGCATATCCGCAGAATGTTTGGAACAGTGTGAAAGTTGTATGATAAATAGCAGAATGTCAGACAGGCCTAGGTGCCCAATCCTTAACCCTTTTGAAATAAAGATCAGTCAATTAATCTCTTCTGTTTCTATGATCGTCACTGCTACGAATCCAATATCCGGTAAAAGTAATAGATGGAAATTATTTTGTCAATATTGTGTTTTTTTTAAAATTATTTTTACTCTACACCACACTTCACGTATTTCAGGTCCACATAAACTTGTCGTCCCTGCACCTGCACGTCTTTAAACGTCGGTAGAGCCAACCTTGACAACTATCATCAAAATTATCGTTCACCATGATCATCAACGCAATCCTTCACCACGATCATCAACGCTTTCCTTCACCACGATCACCACCGCTTTCCTTCACCACAATCATCAACGCTATATTTAACCATGATCACCAACGCTTTCCTTCACCACAATCACCAACGTTTTCCTTCACCACGATCATCAACGCTATATTTTAAAATGATCATCAACGTTATCCTTGACCACGATCACCACCGCTTTCCTTCACCCCGATCATCAACGCTTTCCTTCACAAGATCACCAAAGCTTTCCTTCACCAAGATTACCAACGCTTTACTTCACCACGATCACCAACGCTTTCCTTTACCACGATCAGACGCTTTCCTTCACCACGATCATCAACGCTTTCCTTCACCACGATCATCAACACTTTCTTTCACCACGATCATCAACGCTTTTCTTCACCACGATCATCAACGCTTTCCTTCATCACGATCACCAACGCTTTCCTTCATCACGATCATCAACATTATTCTTCACCACAATCACCAATGATTTCCTTCACCACGATCACCAACACTATTCTTCACCACGATCACCAACGCTTTCCTTCACCACGATCACCAATACTATTCTTCACCACGATCACCAACACTATTCTTCACCACGATCACCAACACTATTCTTCACCACGATCACCAACACTATTCTTCACCACTATCATCAACGCTTTCCTTCACCACGATCACCAACACTACTCTTCACCACGATCACCAAAGCTATTCTTCACCACGATCATCAACGCTTTCCTTCACCACTATCACCAACGCTTTCCTTCACCACTATCACCAACGCTTTTCTTTACTACCATCACCAACGCTTTCCTTTAATACCATCACCAACGTTATCCTTCACCACGATCACCAATGTTATCCTTCACCACGATCACCAATGTTATCCTTCACCACGATCGCCAATGGGATTACAATAGACTTCATAATGAAAAAATGCTGCACAGGTAACACAGGTACTGACTGGGTACATGGGACCCAACTAGAAGATCTTGATTTTGCTGAGGCCATAACTCTAATAATGTGAATTCCATGCAAGAAAAAACAGATAACCTGTCTTCACTGGCTAGCAAAATAGGACTTGAAATTAACAAGGACAAAACAAAAATAATGAAAATTCCCCTTAATCAAATTGGAAAAATACACATAGAAGGGACAGATATTGAAGAAGTCAATCAATTTGCATACCTTGGCAGCTACATAGACCAGGATGGTGACAGTAGAAAGAAGTTAGGATCAGAATTGCAAAAGCAGCATCAATCTTCAAGAATCTTGAAAACATATGGAATTCAAAAGTTATAAGCACAAAAACCAAGTTAAGACTATTCAATTCAAATGTAATATCCACCTTCATTTATGCATGCGAAAGCTGGAAAACAACTAAAGAAATAGAAAAGAAATTAGACTCTTTTGAAAACAAATGCCTAAGGAAAATACTCGGCATCAAGTAGAACGAATTCAAGAACAATGCAGAGATAAGACACATGACTGAACAACAACCAGTCTCATGGTGATCAGGAAAAGGAGATGGACATATGTTGGTCAATTGATGAGAAGAAATGATCAGAAGATCCAAAAAACAAGCTATCAAGTGGAACACAACAGGCCAAGAAAAAGAGGCAGACCGCGTGAAACTCTGAAGAGGACATTGTTAAGAGAGGCCAAATTAACAGGGATAAAATCCTTTGATGAGGTTGAAAGACTCGCCGAAGACAGGAAAAATTGGCTAACTACTTTGCGAGCCCTATGTGACGTTTAACGGTACGGGAAGGATATAAGATAAGAAGTCAGTCATTTATGTGTGTATGTAGTTAGTCATCTTTTTGTGTATGTAGTTATTTTATTGTTAATTATGTTTGTTATATGAACAGCATATCCGCAGAATGTTTGGAACAGTGTGAAAGTTGTATGATAAATAGCAGAATGTCAGACAGGCCTAGGTGCCCAATCCTTAACCCTTTTGAAATAAAGATCAGTCAATTAATCTCTTCTGTTTCTATGATCGTCACTGCTACGAATCCAATATCCGGTAAAAGTAATAGATGGAAATTATTTTGTCAATATTGTGTTTTTTTTAAAATTATTTTTACTCTACACCACACTTCACGTATTTCAGGTCCACATAAACTTGTCGTCCCTGCACCTGCACGTCTTTAAACGTCGGTAGAGCCAACCTTGACAACTATCATCAAAATTATCGTTCACCATGATCATCAACGCAATCCTTCACCACGATCATCAACGCTTTCCTTCACCACGATCACCACCGCTTTCCTTCACCACAATCATCAACGCTATTCTTCACCACGATCACCAACGCTTTCCTTCACCACGATCACCAATACTATTCTTCACCACGATCACCAACACTATTCTTCACCACGATCACCAACACTATTCTTCACCACGATCACCAACACTATTCTTCACCACGATCACCAACGCTTTCCTTCACCACGATCACCAATACTATTCTTCACCACGATCACCAACACTATTCTTCACCACGATCACCAACGCTTTCCTTCACCACGATAACCAACACTATTCTTCACCACGATCACCAACACTATTCTTCACCACGATCACCAACACTATTCTTCACCACGATCACCAACACTATTCTTCACCACGATGGCCAACACTATTCTTCACCACGATCACCAACGCTTTCCTTCACCACAATCACCAACACTATTCTTCACCACGATCACCAACACTATTCTTCACCACGATCATCAACGCTTTCCTTCACCACGATCACCAACTCTATTCTTCACCACGATCATCAACGCTTTCTTTCATCACGATCATCAACGCTTTCCTTCATCACGATCATCAACGCTTTCCTTCATCACGATCATCAACGCTTTCGTTCATCACGATCATCAACGCTTTTCTTCATCACGATCATCAACGCTTTACTTCACCACGATCATCGACGCTTTTATTCACTACGATCAAAAAGCTTTCCACGACCACGATCATCAGCGTTATCCTTCACCACGATCATAAGGTTATCCTTCACCATTGATCATCAACGTTAGCCTTGACTATGATCACCAAAGCTATACTTGACCACGATCATCAACGTTATCCTTCACCACGATCATAAGGTTATCCTTCACCATTGATCATCAACGTTAGCCTTGACTATGATCACCAAAACTATACTTGACCACGATCATCAACGTTATCCTTCACCACGATCATAAGGTTATCCTTCACCATTGATCATCAACGTTAGACTTGACTATGATCACCAACGCTATCCTTGACCAAGAGCACAAACATTATCCTTGACCAATACCACCAACGCTTTCCTTTACCACGATCACCAAAGCTTTCCTTTACCACGATCACCAAAGCTTTCCTTCACCACCACGATCACCAACGCTTTCCTTTACCACCATGATCACCAACGCTTTCCTTTACCACGATCACCAACGTTTTCCTTTACTACGATCACCAACGCTTTCCTTTACTACGATCACCAACGCTTTCCTTTACTACGATCACCAACGCTTTCCTTCACCACGATCATCAACGTTAGACTTTACTAAGATCACCAACGCTATCCTTGACCACAAGCACCAACGCTATCCTTGACCAATACCACCAACGCTTTACTTTACCAAGATCACCAACGCTTTCCTTCACCACGTTCACCAACGCTTTCCTTTACCACCATCAACAACGTTTTCCTTTACCACGATCACCAACGCTTTCCTTTACCACCATCAACAACGTTTTCCTTTACGACGATCACAAACGCTTTCCTTCACACAGGATCATCAACGTTAGCCTTTACTATGATCACCAACGCTATCCTTTAACATGATCAAAAACGCTATCCTTGACCACGAGCACCAACGCTATCCTTGACCAATACCACCAACGCTTTCCTTTACCAAGTTCACCAACACTATTCTTTACCACGATCACCAACACTATTCTTCACCACTATCATCAACGCTTTCCTTCACCACGATCACCAACGCTTTCCTTCACCACGATCACCAACACTATTCTTCACCACAATCACCAACACTATTCTTCACCACTATCATCAACGCTTTCCTTCACCACGATCACCAACACTTTCCTTCACCACAATCACCAACACTATTCTTCACCACTATCACCAACACTATTCTTCACCACGATCACCAACACTATTCTTCACCACGATCACCAACACTATTCTTCACCACGATCGCCAATGTTATCCTTTACCACGATCACCAACACTATTCTTCACCACTATCATTAATGCTTTCCTTCACCACGATCACCAACGCTTTCCTTCAACACGATCACCAACACTATTCTTCACCACGATCACCAACACTATTCTTCATCACGATCACCAACGCTTTCCTTCACCACGATCACCAACACTATTCTTCACCACGATCACCAACACTATTCTTCACCACTATCATCAACGCTTTCCTTCACCACGATCACCAACACTACTCTTCACCACGATCACCAAAGCTATTCTTCACCACGATCATCAACGCTTTCCTTCACCACTATCACCAACGCTTTCCTTCACCACTATCACCAACGCTTTTCTTTACTACCATCACCAACGCTTTCCTTTAATACCATCACCAACGTTATCCTTCACCACGATCACCAATGTTATCCTTCACCACGATCACCAATGTTATCCTTCACCACGATCGCCAATGTTATCCTTCACCACGATCACTAATGTTATCCTTCACCACGATCACCAATGTTATCCTTCATCACGATCACCAATGTTATCCTTCACCACGATCACCAATGTTATCCTTCACCACGATCACTAACGTTATGCTTGACAACCATCATCAACTGTTCCATTCACCACGATCACCAATGTTATCCTTCACCACGATCGCCAACTTTATCCTTCGTCAGGTTCTCCAACGCTATAATTAAATACTTTCACCAACGTTATCCTTGATCACGATCACCAACGCTTTCCTTCACAACGATCATCAACGCCTTCCTTCACCACTATCATCAACGCTTTCCTTCACCACGATCATCAACGCTGTCCTTCACAACGATCATCAACGCTGTCCTTCACCACGATCATCAACGCTATCCTTGACCACGATCACCAACGCTACTCTTCACCACGATCACCAAAGCTATTCTTCACCACGATCATCAACGCTTTCCTTCACCACTATCACCAACGCTTTCCTTCACCACTATCACCAACGCTTTTCTTTACTACCATCACCAACGCTTTCCTTTAATACCATCACCAACGTTATCCTTCACCACGATCACCAATGTTATCCTTCACCACGATCACCAATGTTATCCTTCACCACGATCGCCAATGTTATCCTTCACCACGATCACTAATGTTATCCTTCACCACGATCACCAATGTTATCCTTCATCACGATCACCAATGTTATCCTTCACCACGATCACCAATGTTATCCTTCACCACGATCACTAACGTTATGCTTGACAACCATCATCAACTGTTCCATTCACCACGATCACCAATGTTATCCTTCACCACGATCGCCAACTTTATCCTTCGTCAGGTTCTCCAACGCTATAATTAAATACTTTCACCAACGTTATCCTTGATCACGATCACCAACGCTTTCCTTCACAACGATCATCAACGCCTTCCTTCACCACTATCATCAACGCTTTCCTTCACCACGATCATCAACGCTGTCCTTCACAACGATCATCAACGCTGTCCTTCACCACGATCATCAACGCTATCCTTGACCACGATCACCAACGCTTTCCTTCACCACGATCATCAACGTTATCCTTCACCATGATCATCAACGTTAGCCTTGACTATGATCACCACCGCTATCCTTGACCACAAGCACCAACGCTATCCTTGACCAAATCCACCAACGCTATCCTTGTCCATAATCACCAACGATATCCTTCACCACGATCACCAACGTTAATCTTCACCACGATCACCAGTGCTATCATTGACCACTGTTATCAACGCTATCCTTGACCACGAATAAACAAAGATCACGCTGAGATGACCGCTACTTTTTGCTGCTATGATACTGAGAGCTTCAACTCTTAACATAAAAAAGTTAATGTTTATCCAAAATCTTCCATCTGTTTCTCGTGGTCCTGAAGTGTCGCCTCCTCTTGTTCCTGAAAGCTCTACAGATTCTTCTACTGGTTCTTCTGACTCAGAGAAAAAAGATACAGATTTTAAATGTACAAACCAGGACGCTCATATCTTCATTGAATCTTAACTCCGTGATTTGGTGAGAGATTTAGGATTAGCTCAGGATTCTGCAGATCCCTTAGCATCAAGATTAAAAGAAAAGAAAAAACTGCCAGGTGTAACATCTCTTTGTTGGTATAGAAGTAGAGAGCAAGCGTTTACTTCCTACACTTCACAGAACGGTGACTTAGTACACTGCTGTGATCTTGCTGTTTGATGCAAAAGTTTGGAGACTTTCATTGACAGCTACTAAATGAAGTCTAAAAGCTGTTTATTTGAACACTGGGAATAAATTTCCTTCGTTACCTATCGGTCATTCGGTGCACCTGAAAGAAAGTTGTGAGAATTTAGAACTAGAAAGATGAAATATGTTGATCAATGGATGATCTGTAGAGACTTGAAAGTCTTGAGTACGCATCTTTGTCAGCGGGGGATGGATATAGTAAGTTCCCTTGTTTCTTCTGTGACTGGGACAAAAGTCAACACTGGGGGAAACACTGGCCAGAAAGAAGATCTTTAGAACCTGGGAGCCAGAACATTTTGTGTCCAAGTCTTATTGATTCACAGGAAATTCGTCTGCCACAACCTCATATAAAGTCAGGTGTCATGAAACAGTTTGTTAACCCCTTGACAACTATTGGAAACTGCTCTCAATACCTTTGTAACACATTTTCTCACCTTTCAGTGGCCAAGCTAAACGAAGGCATCTTTTTCAGAATTAGTATTAGAAAACTGATATCAGATTAAAACTTCCTCTCTTCGATAACATAAGTCAAGAAGGAGGCCTTGGTAGCTTTCACAAATATAGTTAATAAGTTCCAGGGCAATAAAAAGGATGTTGACTCTGTAGTTATTGTAGAAAATACTCTTCAATGAGCTTAAATCTTCATTTCTTACATGCGAATGTGGAGTTTTTCATAGAAAATCTTCGCTCAGTTAGTGAGAAGCAATGAGAAAATTTCCAACAAGATGTTAAGTAAACTAAAGAAAAAAATATCATGTTCAGTGGAATGTTAATATGATGGGATGTTAATATGATGGGATGTTAATACGATGGGATGTTAATATGATGAGATATTAATATAATGGGGTGTTAATATGATGGTATGTTAATATGATAGCATGTTAATAAAATGGGACGTTAATATGATGGTATATTAATATGATGGCATATTGATATGATGGGATGTTAATATGATGAGATGTTAATATGATGGGATGTTAATATGATGGCATGTTAATATGATGAGATGTTATTATGATTAGATGTTAATATGATAGTATGTTAATATGATGACATGTTAATATGATGAGACGTTAATATGATGAGATGTTAATATGATGGGATGTCAATATGATGGGATGATAATATGATGAGATGTTAATATGATGAGAAGTTAATATGATGAGCTCTTAATATGATGGGATGTTAATATGATGGAGTTTTAATATGACGGAATGTTAAAATGATCAGGTTTCAAAGTGATGGTATGGTAATGTGATGGGATGTTAATATAATGGGATGTTAATATGATGCTATATTAATATGATGGGATGTTAATATAATGAGATGTAATATGATGGGATATTAATATGATGGATTAATATAATGGGACGTTAGTATGATGAGATATTAATATGATGGAATGTTAATATGATGGAACGTTTCTATTATGTGAAACTACTATTGGATGCTAGAACGTTAAAAACAAGATAACAAGTACAATAAAAAGAAAACAGCAATAAAAACTTCAGAAGAAGATAAGGAAAAAGAAGAAGAAGAAGAAGAAGAAGAAGAAAAAGAAGGATTCCGACAAATTTTTTTCTAACGTTAAAAAATTAGAATAGTAAGTCTAGTGACTAAGATTAACATATTAGAGCATTAAGTCTCGTGAATAAGGTTAACATATTAGAACATTAAGTCTCATGACTAAGGTTAACATATTAGAATATTAAGTCTCGTGACTAAGGTTAACATATTAGAATATTAAGTCTCGTGACTAAGGTTAACATAATAGAATATTAAGTCTCGTGACTAAGGTTAACATATTAGAATATTAAGTCTCGTGACTAAGGTTGACATATTAGAATATTAAGTCTCGTGACCAAGGTTAAAATATTAAAACATTAAGTCTCGTGAATAAGGTTAATATATTAGAACAGGAAGTATTGTGACTAAGGTAAACATAGTACAAAATTAAGTCTCGTGACTAAGGTTAACATATTAGATCATTAGGTCTCCTGACAAAGGTTAACATATTAGAACATTAAGTCTCGTGACTAAGGTTAAGATCTTAGAACAGAATTCTCGGGAATAAGGTTCACATATTAGAAAAGTAAATCTCGTTACTAAGGTTAAGATCTTAGAACAGTAAATCTCGTGATTAAGGTTCACATATTAGAAAAGTAAGACTCGTGACTGAGGTTAACATATTAGAACAGTAAGTCTCGTCGCTAAAGTTAACATATTAGTATAGTAAGTCTCGTGATTAAGGTTAACATATTAGAAAAATAGGTCTCCTGACTATGTTTAACATACTAGTACAGTAAGATTTGTGGCTGTGATTAACACTTTAGAACAGTAAGTCACGTGACTAAGTTAACCTATTAGAATAATAAGTCTGGTTAGTAAGGTTAACATATTAGAACAGTAACACTTGTGACTATGGCTAAAATATTTGAACAATAATTCTCGTGACTAAAGTTAACATATTAGAACAATAAGTCTTGTGGCTCAGGTTAATATATTAGAACCGAATGTCACGTGACTATGGTTAACATACTGGAAGAATTAGTCTCGTGAGTGAGGTTCACAGATTAGAACAATAAGTCTTGTGCTCAGGTTAACATATTAAAACAGTATGTCAGGTGACTAAGGTTAACATGTTAAAACAATAAATCTTGTTACTAAGGTAAACCTATTAGAATAGTAAGTCTCGTGACAAAAGTTAATATATTAGAACAGTAAATCTCCTGACCAACGGTAACATATGAGAACTATAAGTCTCGTGGTTATGGTTAACCTATTAGAACAGTTAGTCTCGTGACAACGGTTAACATATTAGAAAAGTAAGTATAGTGACTAGGGTTAACATTTTGAACAGTAAGTCTCGTGACAAAGGTTAACATATTAGAACAGTAAGTCTCGTGACAAGGGTTAACATTTTGAACAGTAAGTCTCGTGACAAGGGTTAACATATTAGAACAGAAGGTCTAGTGACTAATGTTAACATATTAGAACAGTAAGACTCGAGACAGAGGGTAAAATACTAGAACAGTAAATCTTGTTGATTTTGATTAAAATGAGAAAACTGTAAGTCTTGTAACAAAGGTTAACATATTATACTTTTAATTCTCGCTCCTAAGGTTAACATATTTCAACAATAGGTCTCGTGACTATGGTTAACATATTAGAAATGTAAGTCTGGTGACTAAGGTTAACATATTAAAACAGTAAGTCTCGTGACTAAGGTTAACATATTAAAACAGTAAGTATCATGACTGTGGTTAACATATTAGATCATTGGGTCTCGTGTCTATAGTTAACCTATTTGAACAATAAGTTTGGCGAGTAATGTTAACATATTAGAACAGAAGCCTCGAAACTATGGTTAACGTATTAGAACAGTAAGTCTCGTGACTAAGGTTTGAAAATTAGAACTGTAAGTCGCGTGACTATGGTTTATAGATTAGAATAGTAAGTCTTGTGTGACTAAGGTTAACATATTAGAACAGTAAGTCTCCTGAAATAGGTTAACCTATTAGAAAAGTAAGTCTCATAACTAAGGTTTACATATTAAAATAGTAAGTTTCGTGACTAAGGGTAATCTATTAAAAATGTAAGTCTTGTGATTAATGTTAACATATTAAAACAGTAAGTCTTGTGACTAAATTTAACATATTAGAACATTAAATCTAGTGACTATGGTTAAAATATTAGAATAGTAAGTCCCGTTACTATGGTTAACATATTATAACAGTAAATCTCCTGACTATGGTTCACATATTAGAAAACCAATTATCGTATTTAAAATTAACACATTAGAACAGTAAGTCTCGTGACTAAGGTTTACGTATTATAACAGTAAGTCCTGTGACTAAGGTTTACGTATTAGAACAATAAGTCTCGTGACTAAGGTTTACGTATTAGAACAGTAAGTCCCGTGACTAAGGTTTACGTATTACACCAATAAGTCTCGTGACTAAGATTTACGTATTACTCCAGTAAGTCTCGTGACTAAGATTTAAGTATTACACACGTAAGTCTCGTGACTAAGGTTTACGTATTAGAACAGTAAGTCTCGTGACTAAGGTTTACGTATTACACCAGTAAGTCTCGTGACTAAGGTTTACGTATTAGAACAGTAAGTCTCGTGACTAAGGTTTACGTATTACACTAGTAAGTCTCGTGACTAAGGTTTACGTATTAGAACAGTAAATCTCGTGACTAAGTTTCAAGTATTACACCAGTAAGTCTCGTGACTAAGGTTTACGTATTACACCAGTAAGTCTCGTGACTAAGGTTTACGTATTAGAACAGTAAGTCTCGTGAATAAGGTTTACGTATTAGAACAGTAAGTCTCGTGACTAAGATTAACATATTAGAAAAGTAAGTCTTTTGACTAAGATTAACATATTAGAACAGTAAGTTTCTTGAGTAAGGTTAACATATTAGTACAGTAAGTGTCTTGAGTAAGGTTAACATATTAGTAGAGTAAGATTCTTGAGTAAGGTTAACATATTATTACAGTAAATTTCTTGAGTAAGGTTAACATATTAGTACAGTAAGTTTCTTGAGTAAGGTTAACATATTAGAACAGTAAGTTTCTTGAGTAAGGTTAACATATTAGAACAGTAAGTTTCTTGAGTAAGGTTAACATATTAGAACAGTAAGTCTCGTGACTAAGATTAGCATATTAGAAAAGTAGATATCTTGACTAAGGTTAACATATTAGTACAGTAAGTCTCTTGACTAAGGTTAGCATATTAGAAAAGTAAATCTCTTGACTAAGGTTAATATATTAGTACAGTAAGTCTCTTGACTAAGGTTAGCATATTAGAAAAGTAAATCTCTTGACTAAGGTTAACATATTAGTACAGTAAGTCTCTTGACTAAGGTTAGCATATTAGAAAAGTAAATCTCTTGACTAAGGTTAACATATTAGTACAGTAAATCTGGTCAGTAAAGTCAATATATTAGATCAGTATGTCTCGTGACTAATGTTAATCGTTTAGAACAGTAAGTCTCGTGACTATGATTAACATATTAGAACAGTAAGTCTCGTGACTTTGTTTTATGTATTAGAACAGTAAGTCTCGTGAATATGTTTTGTGTATTAGAACAATAAGTCTTGTGAATATGTTTTGTGTATTAAAACAGTAAGTCTCGTGACTATGATTAACATATTAGAACAGTAAGTCTCGTGACTATGTTTTATGTATTAGAACAGTAAGTCTCGTGAATATATTTTGTGTATTAGAACAGTAAGTCTCGTGACTATGATTAACATATTAGAACAGTAAGTCTCGTGACTATGTTTTGTGTATTGAAACAGTAAATCTCGTGACTATGATTAACATATTAGAACAGTAAGTCTCGTGACTATGTTTTGTGTATTAAAACAGTAAGTCTCGTGACTATGATTAACATATTAGAACAGTAAGTCTCGTGACTATGATTAACATATTACAACAGTAAGATTCGTGACTATGATTAACATATTAGAACAGTAAGTCTCGTGACTATGATTAACATATTAGAACAGTAAGTCTCGTGACTATGATTAACATATTAGAACAGTAAGTCTCGTGACTATGTTTTATGTATTAAAATAGTAAGTCTTGTGACTATGATTAACATATTAGAACAGTAAGTCTCGTGACTATGATTAACATATTAGAACAGTAAGTCTCGTGACTATGATTAACATATTACAACAGTAAGTCTCGTGACTATGATTAACATATTAGAACAGTAGTCTCGTGACTATGATTAACATATTAGAACAGTAAGTCTCGTGACTATGATTAACATATTAGAACAGTAAGTCTCGTGACTATGTTTTATGTATTAAAATAGTAAGTCTCGTGACTATGATTAACATATTAGAACAGTAAGTCTCGTGACTATGATTAACATATTAGAACAGTAAGTGTCGTGACTATGTTTTATGTATTAAAACAGTAAGTCTCGTGAATATGTTTTATATATTACAACAGTAAGTCTCGTGACTGTGGTTAACATATTAGAACAGTAAGTCTCGTGACTATGATTAACATATTACAACAGTAAGTCTCGTGACTATGATTAACATATTAGAACAGTAAGTCTCGTGACTATGATTAACATATTAGAACAGTAAGTCTCGTGACTATGATTAACATATTAGAACAGTAAGTCTCGTGACTATGTTTTATGTATTAAAATAGTAAGTCTCGTGACTATGATTAACATATTAGAACAGTAAGTCTCGTGACTATGATTAACATATTAGAACAGTAAGTGTCGTGACTATGTTTTATGTATTAAAACAGTAAGTCTCGTGAATATGTTTTATATATTACAACAGTAAGTCTCGTGACTGTGGTTTGTGTATTAGAACAGTAAGTCTCGTGACTATGATTAACATATTAGAACAGTAAGTCTCGTAAATATGTTTTATATATTACAACAGTAAGTCTCGTGAATATGTTTTATATATTACAACAGTAAGTCTCGTGATTATGTTTTATGTATGAAAACAGTAAGTCTCGTGAATATGTTTTGTGTATTAGAACAGTAAGTCTCGTGACTATGATTAACATATTAGAACAGTAAGTCTCGTGACTATGTTTTATGTATTAAAACAGTAAATCTTGTGAATATGGTTTGTGTATTAGAACAGTAAGTCTCGTGAATATGTTTTATATATTACAACAGTAAGTCTCGTGAATATGTTTTATATATTACAACAGTAAGTCTCGTGAATATGTTTTGTGTATTAGAACAGTAAGTCTCTTGAATATGTTTTGTGTATTAGAACAGTAAGTCTCGTGAATATGTTTTGTGTATTAGAGCAGTAAGTCTCGTGAATATGTTTTGTGTATTAGAACAGTAAGTCTCGTGAATATGTTTTATATATTACAACAGTAAGTCTCGTGAATATGTTTTATATATTACAACAGTAAGTCTCGTGAATATGTTTTGTGTATTAGAACAGTAAGTCTCGTGAATATGTTTTGTGTATTAGAACAGTAAGCCACGTGAATATGTTTTGTGTATTAGAACAGTAAGTCTCGTGAATATGTTTTGTGTATTAGAACAGTAAGTCTCGTGAATATGTTTTGTGTATTAGAACAGTAAGTCTCGTGAATATGTTTTGTGTATTAGAACAGTAAGTCTCGTGAATATGTTTTGTGTATTAGAACAGTAAGTCTCGTGACTATGATTAATATATTAGAACAGTAAGTCTCGTGAATATGGTTTACATATATGAAAAGTAAGTCTCGTGACTATGGTTTATATATTAAAACAATCAGTCTCGTGACTATGGTTTACATATATGAAAAGTAAGTGTCGTGAATATGTTTTATATATTACAACAGTAAGTCTCGTGACTATGTTTTATATATTAAAACAGTCAGTCTCGTGACTATGGTTTACATATATGAAAAGTAAGTCTCGTGACTATGGTTAACATATTAGGACAGTAAGTCTCGTGACTATTGTTTTTATCTTAGAAAAGTAAAATCCATGACTATGGTTTATATATTACCACTGTAAGTCTCGCGACTGTGATTTATATATTGGAACTGTAAGTCTCGTGACTATGGTTATCATATTAGAATAGTAAGTCTCGTGACTATTGTTTATATATTAGAACTGTAAGTCTCGTGACTATGGTTATCATATTAGAATAGTAAGTCTCGTGACTATTGTTAACATATTAGTATAGTAAGTCTCGTGAGTATTGTTAACATATTAGAATAGTTAGTCTAGTGACTATTGTTAACATATTGCATAATATGTATCGTGACTATGGTTATCATATTAGAATAGTAAGTCTTGTGACTATTGTTAACATATTAGAATAGTAAGTCTCGTGACTATGGTTTATATATTACAACAGTAAGTTTCGTGACTAAGGTTAACATATTAGAACAGTAAGGATCGTGACTAAGGATTACATATTATAACAGTAAGTCTCGTGACTATGGTTTATATTTTAGAACAGTAAGTACGTGACTAAGGATTACATATAAGAACAGTAAGTACGTGACTAATGATTACATATTAGAACAGTAAGTACGTGACTAAGGATTACATATTAGAACAGTAATTCTCGTGACTAAGGATTACATATTAGAACAGTTAGTCTCGTGACTAAGGTTTACATATTAGAACAGTAAGTCTCGTGACTATGGTTTACATATTAGAACAGTTAGTCTCGTGACTATGGTTAATATATTACAACAGTTAGTCTCGTAATTATGGTTTACATATTAGAACAGTTAGTCTCGTGACTATGGTTTACATATTAGAACAGTTAGTCTCGTGACTATGGTTTACATATTAGAACAGTAAGTGTCGTGACTAAGGTAAACATATTAGAACAATAAGTCTCGTGACTAAGATTAACATATTAGAACAATAAGTGTCGTGACTAAGGTTAACATATTAGAACAGTTAGTCTCGTGACTAAGATTAACATATTAGAACAGTAAGTACGTGACTAAGTATTACATATTGGAACCGTAAGTACGTGACTGAGGATTACATATTAGAACAGTAATTCTCGTGACTGAGGTTTACATATTAGAACTTTTAGTCTCGTGACTAAGGTTAACATATTAGAACAGTAAGTCTCGTGACTAAGGTTAACATATTAGAATAATTAGTCTCGTGACTAAGGTTAACATATTAGAACAGTTAGTCTCGTGACTAAGGTTAACTTATTAGAACAGTTAGTCTCGTGACTAAGGTTAACATATTAGAACAGTTAGTCTCATGACTAAGGTTAACATATTAGAACAGTTAGTCTGGTGACTAAGGTTAACATATTAGAACAGTAAGTCTCGTGACTAAGGTTAACATATTAGAACAGTAAGTCTCGTGACTAAGGTTAACATATTAGAACAGTAAGTCTCGTGACTAAGGTTAACATATTAGAACAGTTAGTCTCATGACTAAGGTTAATATATTAGAACAGTTAGTTTCGTGACTAAGGTTAACATATTAGAACAGTTAGTCTCGTGACTAAGGTTAACATATTAGAACAGTTAGTCTCGAGACTAAGGTTAACATATTAGAACAGTTAGTCTCGTGACTAAGGTTAACATATTAGAACAGTAAGTCTCGTGACTAAGGTTAACCTATTAGAAGAGTAAGTGTCGTGACTAAGGTTAACATATTAGAATAGTAAGTCTGGTGACTAAGGTTAACCTATTAGAGCAGCAATAGTAATGAATTTATTTACATGTTCTTATAGAATAAATATTAAATTCGGTTTCTGTCACGTTATAGAATAAATGTTTGTATTCAATCATGTTGTAGAATTACGTTCAATGTACTCGCACAACACTTTCACTTGGGCAGAAAATGTCTATGCTGTATACGGGAAAACTATACATGAAAATATAGGGTCATTTTCGGATTCAGACACTGAAATCCTGTAGACATAATACAGAGTTCTTAAAACGTTTTATTAACCAGTGTTATTAATAGTCTAATAAATACATATACCATATGTTGATCAATGCAAACATCGTGTGATGCTTTTAAGTTGAAGAAAAAATACCATGATAAATATGTATCTGTTTTTTATAATAAGAACACTAAGAAAACTGATTGGGGATCATACAAGGGATTTCCCTGAACAATACACAGGGATTTCCCTGGACATACACAGGGATTTCCCTGGACATACACAGGGATTTCCCTGGACATACACAGGGATTTCCCTGGACATACACAGGGATTTCCCTGGACATACACAGAGGATTTCCCTGGACATACACAGGGATTTCCCTGGACATACACAGAGGATTTCCCTGGACATACACAGGGATTTCCCTGCTCAATCATGTGGAGAAAATGTGTGCAAAAACTTTAGAAAGCAGTGCGAGACACGTTATAGAAACAATTAAGAGAAGCATAAATTGGATTCAGTAAAGAAAGAAGTTGCACTGATGCAATTTTTATCACATTAAATATGAAAAAAAACCATCGAATATGATCAAGAACTTAACATCAAATTTGTAACCAAGAAAAAGCTTTTCACACACTTAACAGAAACAAGTTGTGGGCAGTATTAGAGGAATACGGTGTACAGGGACATCGACTGGAAAACATAATGTCATTATATACACAGAAAGTGCTGTAAGAAGAACAACAGACAATAAGAACAGCTCAGTGTAATAACGGGAGTCAGACAGGGCTGCCACAGTGTAACAACAGGAGCCAAACAAGACTGCCTCAGTGTAACAACAGGACACAAACAAGAATGCCTCAGTGTAACAACAGGAGCCAAACAAGACTGCCTCAGTGTAACAACAGGAGTCAGACAGTTCTGCCTCAGTGTAACAACAGGAGCCAAACAAGACTGCCTCAGTATAACAACAGGAGCCAAACAAGACTGCCTCAGTGTA
>CM019699.1:10685024-10707524 GCA_009760885.1 Achatina immaculata
ACTACATACTATTACAACAACGACTGACTACTAACTGTTACAACAACGACAGACTACACACTGTTACAACAACGACAGACTACATACTATTACAACAACGACTGACTACTAACTGTTACAACGACAGACTACACACTGTTACAACAACGACAGACTACATACTATTACAACAACGACTGACTACTAACTGTTACAACAACGACTGACTACTAACTGTTACAACAACGACAGACTACACACTGTTACAACAACGACAGACTACATACTATTACAACAACGACTGACTACTAACTGTTACAACAACGACAGACTACATAATGTTACAACAACGACTGACTACTGTTACAACGAATGAAACTGTTACAGCAAGTACATAACCATTTTATCAAATGCTAAGAAGCTGCTAGTCTGGGAACGAATTTTTAAGCACAAATACCGGCTGAGGGATCTACTTCCTGCACAACAAGTCCGTTAAACCAAATGTATTTCCTAAGCGTCTAACACGCGAACCAATTCAAGGAACAAAGACCTGAAAGATTATGAAATAATCCTACTCGAGTACTGGGATTCTGACAAATGCTGACCTTTGAGACCTGCACGTTTGAAAGATTTACGTGTTAAATATCTCTTCAACTAGTCTTTTCAACTTTTCCTTACCGATGCAGAAGATAGGATGGATGGATGGATGGATGGATTGACGGATGCAGAAAAAAAAACGAACACGAGAACGTAAGGAGATGTAAAACAAGGAAATAGAGTATAGTGACTGAAAGATTATACCGAATTAAGCAACTTTATTCTGTACCTACTCTCTGGTTAATATGGGTCAGCCAGGGATTAGATTCCTTTGTCACTTTTAAGTTTCTTCTGCTACTTAAATATCTTATGCCAAATTACAGGTGAGATGATGCTGTAGTTACAGGTGAGATAATGCTATAGTTACAGGTGAGATGATGCTGTAGTTAGAGATGATGCTGTAGTTACAGGTGAGATGATGCTGTAGTTACAGGTGAGATGATGCTGTAGTTACAGGTGAGATGATGCCGTAGTTACAGGTGAGATAGTGCTGCAGTTAATGTGAGATCATGCTGCAGAGAACTGTGAGAACAATACAAAGTTATTATAACAAATAGATACACTGCAATAGCAAAGATAAATAGTATAGATGAACAATGGGTAATGTTAAGAGATTCTATCCACCAAACTGTTAAGGAGATAATACCACCGAAAAAAGAAGCCCCTAAAAATAAATGGATGACAAACGACATCTTAGGACTGATGGACAAGAGGAGGAAAAGTAAAAATAACGAGGAAAAATATAGTAAGATAAATAAAGAAATAAGACGCAAATGCAGAGAAGCAAAGGAAGTGTGGTTAAATGAACAGTGCAGACAAGTAGTGGACTATCATAATAAAGACAGCAAAAACATGCACAAACAAATTAACTCACAGGCAGGAAAACAAAATATACGACAGGATGCCTGAAATCAAAAGAAGGCAAAATGCTAATGGGAAAAGAAGACATTGTGGACAGGTGGACAGAGTACATTGCTGAGCTATATGGAGGAGAAAGACCAGAATTAACACCAGATACTGAAAACTGTGATGGACCACCAATACTTGAAGATGAAATCATAAATGCCATCAAACACACGAAGAAAAGAAAAGCGATTGGGCCTGATAATATAACAATAGAAGAAATAGAGGCACTAGAGGAGACAGGAATAAAAATAATAACCAATTTACTGAATGACATTTACAAAAGTGGTTATATTCCCAGTGACCTGATTAAATCCACGTTTATAGCACTACCAAAGAAACCAGGTGCAAAGGAATGTGATGACCACCAGACTATCAGCCTCTCATGTCACATAACGAAGCTACTTCTGAGAATAATTATGAGAAGAACAAGGAAAAAAGATAAAAATGGAAATAGCAGATGAACAGTTTGGATTTGTTGAAGAAAAGGGAACACACAATGCCATTTATGCTTTACGAACACTAACAGAAAGAGCTTTAGGCCTACAGAAAGATCTCTTCTTATGCTTTATTGATCACACCAAGGCATTCGACAAGGTGAAACATAATGAAATTATTAAAGTGCTTGAAGACATCAGTATAGACGGCAAAGACTTGAGGATTGTAAAACATCTATACTGGCAGCAAGAAGCAGCAATTCGAATTGAAAATAGAACTGGAAAATATCAACTAATAAAACAAGGATTGCGACAAGGATGTGTACTATCTCCAGACCTTTTTTCTATGTACAGTGAGACTATTCTAAGAACGATCATCACAGAAACAGGCATGAAAATTGGAGGATACAATATTAACAACCTTCAGTATGCTGACGACACAGTACTGATAGCTGAGAACCAACAAGACCTGCAAAATCTCTTGGATAAAGTCGCCAAAGAAAGTGAACAGAAAGGCCTTACTTTGAACATAAAAAAGACAGAGACTATGGTTATATCTAAGAAACACAATCCACCAACATGCAGTATAAAATTAAGTGGAACTATTCTAAAACAGGTGTAGAAATTCATATACCTTGTAGCAGTAATAACTTCAGATGGGAAATGCAGAACAGAAATTAGGAACAGAATAGGCCAAGCAAAGACTGCATTTCAGAGAATGAGAAACATATTATCCAACACATCCTTATCAATGAATGATAGAAAACGAGTCCTAAAATGCTCTATTGAACCTATCTTGTTATATGGAAGTGAATCATGGACAATAGGCGGGTCTGCACAAAAATCATTGGAATCAGTAGAAATGTGGTTTATTAGAAGAATGTTGCAAATCTCCAGGACAGCAAAAATAACTAATGAAGAATGTATGAGAAGAGCTGGAGAGACAAAACAACCTTGTTAAAAAAATAAGGGAGAGGCAATGTACTTTCATAGGACATGCAATGAGAAGAGGGGCCATTGAAAACATTATAACAACAGGAAAAATAGAAGGAAGAAGATCAAGAGGAAGACCAATAGAAATGATACTGGACAGTCTGACGGGATGCTGTGAGAGGAGATGATCAACTGAGCTGATGGCCTGCATGAAGGATCGTGTACTCTGGAGAAGCATAATAGTCAACGCCAGTCGGTACGGTACCTGATGACGATGATAATGCAGTTACAGGTGAGATGACACAACAGTCACCGGTGAGATAATGCTACAGTTACAGGTAAGATTAATCTGTAATAACAGGTGAGATCATGCTATTGTTATAGGTGTGATAATGCTGCAGTTACAGGTAAGATGATGCTGTAGTTATAGGTGAGATAATACTGCGGTTATGGGTGAGATCATGCTGTTGTTACAGGTGAGATGGGTTGTAGTTACAGATGAGATAATAGTTGTAGGGCAAATAAAAACCCAAAGTCACGCCATCTAACATATGATTGTACATATCTAAAATAATTGTCACTTCAGAGTTTCTGAATGTAGAGATTGTGTTCGGTTCTATTCAAATAAATAATGTTTATGTTCTGGAATGAGCACTGACGTTTCCTAACATTTAAGTGACTGAATGGGATGATTTTTTGTTGTTGTTGTCGTCTGGTCATGGAGATTATCTCCCTTTGCATGCTTTGTATTAGGGAAACGTGATCGGTTCTGTAAATACAGCCAATCAGGGTATCTGTCATATCGGTTCTGTAAATACAGCCAATCAGGGTATCTCTTTCATATCGGTTCTGTAAATACAGCCAATCAGGGTATCTCTTTCATATCGGTTCTGTAAATACAGCCAATCAGGGTATCTCTTTCATATCGGTTCTGTAAATACAGCCAATCGAGGTATCTCTGTCATATCGGTTCTGTAAATACAGCCAATCGAGGTATCTCTGTCATATCGGTTCTGTAAATACAGCCAATCAAGGTATCTCTGTCATATCGGTTCTGTAAATACAGCCAATCAAGGTATCTCTGTCATATCGGTTCTGTAAATACAGCCAATCAAGGTATCTCTGTCATATCGGTTCTGTAAATACAGCCAATCGAGTTATCTCTTTCATATCGGTTCTGTAAATACAGCCAATCAGGGTATCTCTTTCATATCGGTTCTGTAAATACAGCCAATCAGGGTATCTCTTTCATATCGGTTCTGTAAATACAGCCAATCGAGGTATCTCTGTCATATCGGTTCTGTAAATACAGCCAATCGAGGTATCTCTGTCATATCGGTTCTGTAAATACAGCCAATCAAGGTATCTCTGTCATATCGGTTCTGTAAATACAGCCAATCAAGGTATCTCTGTCATATCGGTTCTGTAAATACAGCCAATCAAGGTATCTCTGTCATATCGGTTCTGTAAATACAGCCAATCGAGTTATCTCTTTCATATCGGTTCTGTAAATACAGCCAATCAAGGTATCTCTGTCATATCGGTTCTGTAAATACAGCCAATCAAGGTATCTCTGTCATATCGGTTCTGTAAATACAGCCAGTCGAGGTATCTCTTTCATATCGGTTCTGTAAATACAGCCAGTCGAGGTATCTCTTTCATATCGGTTCTGTAAATACAGCCAATCGAGGTATCTCTGTCATATCGGTTCTGTAAATACAGCCAGTCGAGGTATCTCTTTCATATCGGTTCTGTAAATACAGCCAATCGAGGTATCTCTGTCACATCGGTTCTGTAAATACAGCCAATCAAGATATTTATGTTATATCGATTCTGTAAATACAGCCAATCAAGGTATCTCTTTCATATCGGTTCTGTAAATACAGCCAATCAAGGTATCTCTGTCATATCGGTTCTGTAAATACAGCCAATCGAGATATCTCTGTCATATCGGTTCTGTAAATACAGCCAATCAAGGTATCTCTGTCATATCGGTTCTGTAAATACAGCCAATCAAGGTATCTCTGTCATGTCGGTTCTGTAAATACAGCCGATCGATGTATCTCTTTCATATCGGTTCTGTAAATACAGCCAATCGAGGTATCTCTGTCATATCGGTTCTGTAAATACATCCAATCGAGATATTTATGTTATATCGATTCTTTAAATACAGCCACTAGAGGTATCTCTTTCATACCGGTTCTGTAAATGCAGCCAATGGAGGTATCTCTTTTATATCGCTTCTGTAAATACAGCTAATCGAAGTATCTCTTTCATATCGGTTCTGTAAATACAGCCAATCGAAGTATCTCTTTCATATCGGTTCTGTAAATACAGCTAATCGAAGTGTCTCTTTTATATCGGTTCTGTAAATACAGCTAATCGAAGTATCTCTTTTATATCGGTTCTGTAAATACAGCCAATCGAAGTATCTCTTTCATATCGGTTCTGTAAATACAGCTAATCGAAGTGTCTCTTTTATATCGGTTCTGTAAATACAGCTAATCGAAGTATCTCTTTTATATCGGTTCTGTAAATACAGGCAATCGAAGTGTCTCTTTTATATCGGTTCTGTAAATACAGGCAATCGAAGTGTCTCTTTTATATCGGTTCTGTAAATACAGCTAATCGAAGTATCTCTTTCATATCGGTTCTGTAAATACAGGCAATCGAAGTGTCTCTTTCATATCGGTTCTGTAAATACAGCTAATCGAAGTATCTCTTTTATATCGGTTCTGTAAATACAGCTAATCGAAGTATCTCTTTTATATCGGTTCTGTAAATACAGCCAATCGAAGTGTCTCTTTTATATCGGTTCTGTAAATACAGGCAATCGAAGTATCTCTTTCACAGACTTGTCACTTGGGACATTCACCTGTCATCTGTCACACACTTGAAGACTGAGCCAAGAGCTCTGGCTCAAGCAATGTCAGTGTCGTTTAATATTTCTTTGCAGATTTCCATTACATCCACCTGACAGCCCTTTTTGTTGGCTAGCAAGACTCCAGCAGCTGCAGGAGGCAACGTTCTGGAATCCAAGAAGCCAGTCTAATAAATTTCTTGCGTTCCTTCATTCTGAAAATTTGTTCATGTTACAAACATATACAATTTGTTTCATTTATCTAAAAAGTCTTTTAAAAAATCTCTTGCTCTATTATTTTAAATATTTTCTCATGTTCTCTAAGTTTGAAAATAATATCTTCTAGAAGTATAAATGTCTTTCCACGTTTCATAAATATAAAGAGCTTTTCACTTTCTTTAAATGTAAAAATATTTTCTCATGTTTAACAAGACTAAAAATCTTCTCATGTTTTATAAGACTAAAGGTTTGCTCATTTTTTACAATAAGATTAAAAATATCTTCATGTTTTATAAGAGTAAAATTTTCTCATGTTTTATAAGAATAAAATTTTCTCATGTTTTATAATTGTAAAAATCTTCTCATGTTTTATAAAACAAAGCATCTTTTAAACTTTTAGACACCTAAAACTATTACTAGAGCTACTGTAACATCCTATATCACATCAATAAATTCAAAGATTTTCATTATTTAGCTGGGGTTGATGTTATATCACATCAATAAATTCAAAGATTCTTATTATTTAGCTTGAGGCAATCTTATATCACATCAATAAATTCAAAGATTCTTATTATTTAGCTGGAGGTAATCTTATATCATATCAATAAATTAAAAGATTCTCATTATTTAGCTGGAGGTAATCCTATATCACATCAATAAATTCAAAGACTCTCATTATTTAGCTTTAGGTAATCTTACATCACATCATGAAATTTAAAGACTCTCTGGAAATTAAAGCCTTTCATGTCTCTATACAGGTCAGATAAGATTACATTTCTTGATAAGAAGTAAACATTTGTGGTTTCTTAGAAAGGCTTTTCACTAGTTCTATCAACATAGTGTAACAGGTTCTTTACACCAACAGGCTGTTATGCCATGGAGGCATGATGAAAGAGAGTCTTGATTGGTTAGTGGGTTCATACCACTGGGACAATCTTACATAATATGTCACTGGTACAATCATTGTCTTACATCATGTGTCAGAGGGACAATCATTATATTACATGAAGTGTCACTGGTACAATCATTATCACAAAACAAAGTTTCACTGGTAAAAGCATTATCATTTATCAACTGTCACTTGTAAAATCATTATTGCATATCAAGTGTCATTGATAAAATCATTATCTTATATCAAGTATCACTGGTAAAACCATTATCTTACACCATGTGTCACTGGTAAAATCATTATCTTATATCAAGTGTCACTGATAAAATCATTATCTTATATCAAGTGTCACTGATAAAATCATTATCTTATATCAAGAATCACTGGTAAAACCATTATCTTACACCATGTGTCACTGGTAAAATCATTATCTGATAGCAAGCGTCATTGGTAAAATCATTATCTAATATCCAGTGTCACTAGTACAATCATCATCTTACATCAAATATAACAGATAAAATCAAATTTTATATCAAGTGTTACTAGTTATATCACATCAATAAATTCAAAGATTCTTATTATTTAGCTTGAGGCAATCTTATATCACATCAATAAATTCAAAGATTCTTATTATTTAGCTGGAGGTAATCTTATATCATATCAATAAATTAAAAGATTCTCATTATTTAGCTGGAGGTAATCCTATATCACATCAATAAATTCAAAGACTCTCATTATTTAGCTTTAGGTAATCTTACATCACATCATGAAATTTAAAGACTCTCTGGAAATTAAAGCCTTTCATGTCTCTATACAGGTCAGATAAGATTACATTTCTTGATAAGAAGTAAACATTTGTGGTTTCTTAGAAAGGCTTTTCACTAGTTCTATCAACATAGTGTAACAGGTTCTTTACACCAACAGGCTGTTATGCCATGGAGGCATGATGAAAGAGAGTCTTGATTGGTTAGTGGGTTCATACCACTGGGACAATCTTACATAATATGTCACTGGTACAATCATTGTCTTACATCATGTGTCAGAGGGACAATCATTATATTACATGAAGTGTCACTGGTACAATCATTATCACAAAACAAAGTTTCACTGGTAAAAGCATTATCATTTATCAACTGTCACTTGTAAAATCATTATTGCATATCAAGTGTCATTGATAAAATCATTATCTTATATCAAGTATCACTGGTAAAACCATTATCTTACACCATGTGTCACTGGTAAAATCATTATCTTATATCAAGTGTCACTGATAAAATCATTATCTTATATCAAGTGTCACTGATAAAATCATTATCTTATATCAAGAATCACTGGTAAAACCATTATCTTACACCATGTGTCACTGGTAAAATCATTATCTGATAGCAAGCGTCATTGGTAAAATCATTATCTAATATCCAGTGTCACTAGTACAATCATCATCTTACATCAAATATAACAGATAAAATCAAATTTTATATCAAGTGTTACTAGTAAAATCATTATCTTACAACAAGTGTCACTTGTAAAATCATTGTTATATATCAAATATCACTGGTAAAATCATTGTTGTAACAAAGTGTCAGTGGTAAAATAATTATCTTACATTAAGTGTCACTGGTACAGTCATTATCTTAGAGCATGTGTCACTGGTAAAATCATTGTATTATATAAAGAGTCACTTGTAAAATCTTATCTTATATCAAATGTAACTATTAAAAATCATTATCTTACACCAAATGTACCTGGTAAAATCATTATCTAATATCAAGTGTCATTCGTACAATCATTATCTTTCATCACGTATCACTAATAAAATCATAATATTACATCAAGTGTCAGTAGTTAAATCATTATCTTTCACCATTTGTCACTGGTAAAATCATTATTGTATATCAAATGTCACTGGTAAAATCATTATTGTATATCAAATGTCACTGGTAAAATCATTATTGTATATCAAATATCACTGGTAAAATCATTATTGTATATAAAATGTCACTGGTAAAATCATTATCTTACGCCAAGTGTCACTGGTAAATTCTTTATCCTACATCAAGTGCCACTGTTAACATCACTATCTTACACCAAGTTTTACTGGTAAAATCATTATCTGATATCAAGTATCACTAGTAAAATCATTATCTTACACTATGTGTCAATAGTAAAATCATTATCCTATATCAAATGTCTCTGGTAAATTCACTGTCTTATACCAAGTGTGACTGGTAAAATCATCATCTTACATCAAGCTTCACTGGTAAAATCATAATCTTACATCAAGCTTCACTGGTAAAATCATCATCTTACATCAAGCTTCACTGGTAAAATCATAATCTTACATTAAGTATAACTGACATAATCATTGTTATATATCAAATGTCATTGGTAAAATCATTGTTATATATCAAATGTCACTGGTAAAATCATTGTTATATATCAAATGTCACTGATAAAATCATTGTTATATATCAAATGTCACTGGTAAAATCATTGTTGTACATCAAGTTTCACTACTAAAATAATTATCTTACATTAAGTGTCACTGGTACAATCATTATCTTAGACAATTGTCACTGATAAAATCATTATCTTTTATCAAATGTCCCTGGTAAAATTATTATCTTATATCAAGAGTCACTTGTAAAATCATTATTTATATCAAATGTTCCTGGTAAAATCATTATTTATATCAAATGTTCCTGGTAAAATCATTATCTTATATCAATGTGTCACTGATAAAATCATTGTTATATATCAAGTGTCACTAGTAAAATCATTATCTTATATCAAAGTGTCATATGTTAAAATCAATATCTTATATCAAGTGTCACTGGTAAAATCATTATCTTATATGAAGGATCACTTGTAAAATCATTATCTTACATAAGGTATCACTGGTAGTATCATTATCTTATATCAAATGTCACTGGTAAAATCATTAACTTATATCAAGTGTCACTGGTGAAATCATTATCTTACACTGATTAAACCATAGTTTTACGTCATGTGCCACAGGTTAAACCACAGTTCGACATCATATACTGGTGGTTAAACCATAGTTCCTCATCATGTGCCACTGGTTAAAACATAATTCTACATCATGTGCCATCGATTAAACCCTAGTTCTCCAACATGTGCCCACTGGTTAAGCCAGTTCTACATCATGGGAACATAATGCACTGTTCAAGAAGCGTACAATGTTTATTTGTGTTTTATTGAGTGCTTTCCCTTTGATCGCGTGGCCATTCTATCCTGCCCGTTGTCAAGAAGATGGTTTGTTTCGTTGTAAGGGGATATTTAGTTTTTGTTATATTCTCCCGCAGGGGAGTGAAACTTAACATTCACTTTCCACAGTCATCTTCCCTCTCTGCTAAGTTCTACTCTTTTCTCACCTGTAACTTACCTTCTAGAACCCTCTCACTGTACTAAAGCAAGAACCCTCTACTCCGACCACATTCATCTACTCCACCCATCCTTTTTTCTAAGCTTAATTAGCATTGTATCTCTCGCTCTCTCTCTCTCTCTCTCTCTCTCTCTCTCTCTCTCCTCTTTCTGCTTTCTGCACCCTCTCTCTACTATCAACGCATCACAAAGTCTTCATGTAAACATTCACAACACTCCGCAACACGCACTCTCATGATCAGCTTCTTGCAAGTCACAGCTACGTGCTCCCTTTTCTTTTTCTATTTTTTTTTTCATTCCTGTTTGTTTTATATCATTCGTGTCAATTTATGTTTTCTATTCTTTCCTTCTTTCTTTGTCCTGTTTGTTTTTATCTGATTATGGTGTAAACAGAGATATCACAAGTGTGTTCTCTTTAACAAATAAAGCTATCCCGTAACACTTTGTTATCAGAACTTTAGTGCAGTGATTCTGTGTATATTTATACTTTTAGTTTCACATATACTTATACAAACTTATAATATCCTTTGATGAGGTTGAAAGACTCACCGAGGACAGGAAAAATTGGCGAACTATTTTGCGAGTTCTATGTGACGTTTAACGGCACGGGAAGGATATAAGATATAAGATAAGATACTCGGTATGCTTATAACAGAACTGTCTCCATGAGTGGCGTAGTTAGTGTGCCCGTCTCATACGACAAAGTCCATGGTTCAGTTCTGCCCGGTAGCCCGTGATTTGCACACCTGTACCACTTGAGTAGCCTCTCCTACCAGAGCTGAGGAAGAGAAGACGGCCAGGTGTGTGACACCAGGACAAGGTCAACGTGACCGACAGCACTATATCTTTAGGCACTGCACGACTACGTTATAATCATGGCTGTAGATCCAGTTAAAACAAAACGTTAATCACATTTCATCAGACGATTAAAATTTTTAATCTAAATTAATTGCAAATTAATGAAAATGTTGCGTATTTCCTTCACACATTAAAAATGTTATGTAAAGCATAAATAGCTCAGTAATACTTTCTAATGCAAAATAGATTTAACAACCGCTTGCCTGCAGATGTTGGATTATCCCAGTTTATTAACAATTTTGTGTCACTGGTAAAATCATTATCTTATATCAAATGTCACTGGTAAAATCATTAACTTATATCAAGTGTCACTGGTAAAATCATTATCTTATATGAAGGATCACTTGTAAAATCATTATCTTACATAAGGTATCACTGGTAGTATCATTATCTTATATCAAATGTCACTGGTAAAATCATTAACTTATATCAAGTGTCACTGGTGAAATCATTATCTTACACTGATTAAACCATAGTTTTACGTCATGTGCCACAGGTTAAACCACAGTTCGACATCATATACTGGTGGTTAAACCATAGTTCCTCATCATGTGCCACTGGTTAAAACATAATTCTACATCATGTGCCATCGATTAAACCCTAGTTCTCCAACATGTGCCCACTGGTTAAGCCAGTTCTACATCATGGGAACATAATGCACTGTTCAAGAAGCGTACAATGTTTATTTGTGTTTTATTGAGTGCTTTCCCTTTGATCGCGTGGCCATTCTATCCTGCCCGTTGTCAAGAAGATGGTTTGTTTCGTTGTAAGGGGATATTTAGTTTTTGTTATATTCTCCCGCAGGGGAGTGAAACTTAACATTCACTTTCCACAGTCATCTTCCCTCTCTGCTAAGTTCTACTCTTTTCTCACCTGTAACTTACCTTCTAGAACCCTCTCACTGTACTAAAGCAAGAACCCTCTACTCCGACCACATTCATCTACTCCACCCATCCTTTTTTCTAAGCTTAATTAGCATTGTATCTCTCGCTCTCTCTCTCTCTCTCTCTCTCTCTCTCTCTCTCTCCTCTTTCTGCTTTCTGCACCCTCTCTCTACTATCAACGCATCACAAAGTCTTCATGTAAACATTCACAACACTCCGCAACACGCACTCTCATGATCAGCTTCTTGCAAGTCACAGCTACGTGCTCCCTTTTCTTTTTCTATTTTTTTTTTCATTCCTGTTTGTTTTATATCATTCGTGTCAATTTATGTTTTCTATTCTTTCCTTCTTTCTTTGTCCTGTTTGTTTTTATCTGATTATGGTGTAAACAGAGATATCACAAGTGTGTTCTCTTTAACAAATAAAGCTATCCCGTAACACTTTGTTATCAGAACTTTAGTGCAGTGATTCTGTGTATATTTATACTTTTAGTTTCACATATACTTATACAAACTTATAATATCCTTTGATGAGGTTGAAAGACTCACCGAGGACAGGAAAAATTGGCGAACTATTTTGCGAGTTCTATGTGACGTTTAACGGCACGGGAAGGATATAAGATATAAGATAAGATACTCGGTATGCTTATAACAGAACTGTCTCCATGAGTGGCGTAGTTAGTGTGCCCGTCTCATACGACAAAGTCCATGGTTCAGTTCTGCCCGGTAGCCCGTGATTTGCACACCTGTACCACTTGAGTAGCCTCTCCTACCAGAGCTGAGGAAGAGAAGACGGCCAGGTGTGTGACACCAGGACAAGGTCAACGTGACCGACAGCACTATATCTTTAGGCACTGCACGACTACGTTATAATCATGGCTGTAGATCCAGTTAAAACAAAACGTTAATCACATTTCATCAGACGATTAAAATTTTTAATCTAAATTAATTGCAAATTAATGAAAATGTTGCGTATTTCCTTCACACATTAAAAATGTTATGTAAAGCATAAATAGCTCAGTAATACTTTCTAATGCAAAATAGATTTAACAACCGCTTGCCTGCAGATGTTGGATTATCCCAGTTTATTAACAATTTTGTGTAACAAAAATAACTGATTAAACACTGAAATATTAAATAATCAACGTCTCAAAGTAAGCTTTTTTATATTTATGTTGAGCCAGGTGACGGTGCACATTCGTCCACCACTTTGACCGGTCCTTTCATAACACTCTCTCTGTAAGAAATGATATGAGGAGGAAAAATCATTGATTCTCTGATTATTAAATTATTTATCCAGTCGGTTGCTGAAGTTGAGCAGTTTATTTACACTGGTACGTTCAAGGCATGCTATGTTTTAAACAAAATATCATGCTACAGGAAACAAACGTTCACAAGGAATCGCAGCGACCGGTGATGATACATATTTTCTAACTTAGCCAAAATTGGGTATTTTTTGTCATGTGACTTTAGTGAGAACTGGGTATTTTTTTGTTCTATAGCTTTAGTCATAACTGGGTATTTTTTCCTATAGCTTTAGTCATAACTGGGTATTTTTTTCCTATAGCTTTAGTCATAACTGGGTATTTTTTCCTATAGCTTTAGTCATAACTGGGTATTTTTTCCTATAGCTTTAGTCATAACTGGGTATTTTTTCCTATAGCTTTAGTCATAACTGGGTATTTTTTCCTATAGCTTTAGTCATAACTGGGTATTTTTTTCCTGTAGCTTTAGTCATAACTGGATATTTTTTCCTATAGCTTTAGTCATAACTTGGTATTTTTTTCCTATAGCTTTAGTCATAACTGGGTATTTTTTCCTATAGCTTTAGTCATAACTGGGTATTTTTTCCTATAGCTTTAGTCATAACTGGGTATTTTTTTCCTGTAGCTTTAGTCATAAATGGGTATTTTTTCCTGTAGCTTTAGTCATAACTGGGTATTTTTTCCTATAGCTTTAGTCATAACTGGGTATTTTTTTCCTGTAGCTTTAGTCATAACTGGATATTTTTTTCCTATAGCTTTAGTCATAACTGGGTATTTTTTCCTATAGCTTTAGTCATAACTGGGTATTTTTTTCCTGTAGCTTTAGTCATAACTGGATATTTTTTTCCTATAGCTTTAGTCATAACTTGGTATTTTTTTCCTATAGCTTTAGTCATAACTGGGTATTTTTTCCTATAGCTTTAGTCATAACTGGGTATTTTTTTCCTGTAGCTTTAGTCATAACTGGGTATTTTTTTCCTGTAGCTTTAGTCATAACTGGGTATTTTTTCCTATAGCTTTAGTCATAACTGGGTATTTTTTTCCTGTAGCTTTAGTCATAACTGGATATTTTTTTTCCTGTAGCTTTAGTCATAACTGGGTATTTTTTTCCTATAGCTTTAGTCATAACTGGATATTTTTTTCCTATAGCTTTAGTCATAACTGGGTATTTTTTTTCCTGTAGCTTTAGTCATAACTGGATATTTTTTTCCTATGGCTTTGGTCGTAACTGGATTTTTTTCCCTATAGCTTTAGTCATAACTGGATATTTTTTCCCTATAGCTTTAGTCATAACTGGATATTTTTTTCCTATAGCTTTGGTCATAACTGGGTATTTTTTTCCCTATAGCTTTAGTCATAACTGGGTATTTTTTCCTATAGCTTTAGTCATAACTTGGTATTTTTTCCTATAGCTTTAGTCATAACTGGATATTTTTTCCTATAGCTTTAGTCATAACTGGGTATTTTTTCCTATAGCTTTAGTCATAACTTGGTATTTTTTCCTATAGCTTTAGTCATAACTGGGTATTTTTCCTATAGCTTTAGTCATAAATGGATATTTTTTCCTGTAGCTTTAGTCAGAACTGAGTAATTTTTTTTGTCCTGTAGCTTCCCCCAGTGTCATAGATTCAAGTCAAGGTTGGTCTGTTGCTCAAGTCTATATCTCTCAACAACTGTTTTCATGGAGGAGGAGGAGGAGGAGGAGGAGAGAGGTATCAGTGGCTCAATCTTCAGAGTCTGATGATAGCAGAGCACTCTCATTTTCTTTCATGCTGGTTGTCCTTGTCTGTTAATCATCATCATGTTGGTCAGAATTTTGCTCTACCCAGACCTCCTTTCTCTACTCACTTCTCAAGAATTTCAGATTTTTTAAACTAGAGTCCAGTGGCCGTTCTCAGCTATGAGATGTGAGATCCAGTTTGCGTTGGTCAAGACAGGTCAAAGTTGGTCCAGACATGTCCAGGTTGGTCCAGACAGGTCCAAGTTGGTCCAGACATGTCCAGGTTGGTCCAGACAGGTCCAAGTTGGTCCAGACAGGTCCAAGTTGGTCCAGACAGGTCCAAGTTGGTCCAGACAGGTCCAAGTTGGTCCAGACAGGTCCATGTTGGTCCAGACAGGTCCAAGTCGGTTCAGATAGGTCCAAGGTGGTCCAGACAGGTCCAAGTTGGTCCAGACAGGTCCATGTTGGTCCAGACAGGTCCAAGTCGGTTCAGACAGGTCCAAGGTGGTCCAGACAGGTCCATGTTGGTCCAGACAGGTCCATGTTGGTCCAGACAGGTCCAAGGTGGTCCAGACAGGTCCAGGTTGGTCCAGACAGGTCAAGACTTGAAACATGTGATGTGGACATGGTCATCATCAGAGACTGCTATTCCGGTGTCAAGATGGCCGTGTTGAAAGAATCATATAGCGGGAAATGTCTTGCTCTCCTTCTTGTAATTATGTAATGCAGTGGTTCTCAGCTGGTGGTCTGCAGATCCCCGGGGGTCTGTGAAACCTGCTGTGGGAGTCTGTGAAGCATGCCATTGAAGTTTTTTTGTTGTTGAAGTTTTCATTGTGAAATGTTTAACACCTGATGTTTCTAAGTAAGAACCCCCCCCCCCTCCCATAGTGTGGAAGCTATTGTTTAAAATAAAAGAGAGATGCCTGATTTCTCTCAGCATATTTACGTTGGTAAGCTGTCAGACATTTTATATTCGGCTCATTTGTCAGAACAAGTAGAAATGTCAATTACTGTCTGGTTTTTATAATTAACTACATTCTGTTATTGTAACAATTCACCAAGTTTGTGCTGTGCTTTTAGTTGACTTTTGTGTTTACGCATCAAAGCTTACCCGCATTTTCATAAAGAAAATTTTTGCTTTTAACACACACAGATATGAAACTTTTCCCTATAGCTTTAGTCATAACTGGATATTTTTTCCCTATAGCTTTAGTCATAACTGGATATTTTTTTCCTATAGCTTTGGTCATAACTGGGTATTTTTTTCCCTATAGCTTTAGTCATAACTGGGTATTTTTTCCTATAGCTTTAGTCATAACTTGGTATTTTTTCCTATAGCTTTAGTCATAACTGGATATTTTTTCCTATAGCTTTAGTCATAACTGGGTATTTTTTCCTATAGCTTTAGTCATAACTTGGTATTTTTTCCTATAGCTTTAGTCATAACTGGGTATTTTTCCTATAGCTTTAGTCATAAATGGATATTTTTTCCTGTAGCTTTAGTCAGAACTGAGTAATTTTTTTTGTCCTGTAGCTTCCCCCAGTGTCATAGATTCAAGTCAAGGTTGGTCTGTTGCTCAAGTCTATATCTCTCAACAACTGTTTTCATGGAGGAGGAGGAGGAGGAGGAGGAGAGAGGTATCAGTGGCTCAATCTTCAGAGTCTGATGATAGCAGAGCACTCTCATTTTCTTTCATGCTGGTTGTCCTTGTCTGTTAATCATCATCATGTTGGTCAGAATTTTGCTCTACCCAGACCTCCTTTCTCTACTCACTTCTCAAGAATTTCAGATTTTTTAAACTAGAGTCCAGTGGCCGTTCTCAGCTATGAGATGTGAGATCCAGTTTGCGTTGGTCAAGACAGGTCAAAGTTGGTCCAGACATGTCCAGGTTGGTCCAGACAGGTCCAAGTTGGTCCAGACATGTCCAGGTTGGTCCAGACAGGTCCAAGTTGGTCCAGACAGGTCCAAGTTGGTCCAGACAGGTCCAAGTTGGTCCAGACAGGTCCAAGTTGGTCCAGACAGGTCCATGTTGGTCCAGACAGGTCCAAGTCGGTTCAGATAGGTCCAAGGTGGTCCAGACAGGTCCAAGTTGGTCCAGACAGGTCCATGTTGGTCCAGACAGGTCCAAGTCGGTTCAGACAGGTCCAAGGTGGTCCAGACAGGTCCATGTTGGTCCAGACAGGTCCATGTTGGTCCAGACAGGTCCAAGGTGGTCCAGACAGGTCCAGGTTGGTCCAGACAGGTCAAGACTTGAAACATGTGATGTGGACATGGTCATCATCAGAGACTGCTATTCCGGTGTCAAGATGGCCGTGTTGAAAGAATCATATAGCGGGAAATGTCTTGCTCTCCTTCTTGTAATTATGTAATGCAGTGGTTCTCAGCTGGTGGTCTGCAGATCCCCGGGGGTCTGTGAAACCTGCTGTGGGAGTCTGTGAAGCATGCCATTGAAGTTTTTTTGTTGTTGAAGTTTTCATTGTGAAATGTTTAACACCTGATGTTTCTAAGTAAGAACCCCCCCCCCCTCCCATAGTGTGGAAGCTATTGTTTAAAATAAAAAGAGAGATGCCTGATTTCTCTCAGCATATTTACGTTGGTAAGCTGTCAGACATTTTATATTCGGCTCATTTGTCAGAACAAGTAGAAATGTCAATTACTGTCTGGTTTTTATAATTAACTACATTCTGTTATTGTAACAATTCACCAAGTTTGTGCTGTGCTTTTAGTTGACTTTTGTGTTTACGCATCAAAGCTTACCCGCATTTTCATAAAGAAAATTATTTTGCTTTTAACACACACAGATATGAAACTTTTGCTTACAGCACACACAGATATGAAACTTTTGCTTTCAATACACACAGATATGAAACTTTTGCTTACAACACACACAGATATGAAACTTTTGCTTTCAGCACACACAGATATGAAACTTTTGCTTACAACACACACAGATATGAAACTTTTGCTTACAACACACACAGATATGAAACTTTTGCTTTCAGCACACACAGATATGAAAAGTTTGCTTTCAGCACGTACAGATATGAAACTTTTGCTTTCAGCACACACAGATATGAAAAGTTTGCTTTCAGCACGTACAGATATGAAACTTTTGCTTTCAGCACACACAGATGTGAAACTTTTCCGGAATGTTGATGGAGGGGTGCGAGGTCTGTAGTCTAGAATTTGAAACAGTCCGGGAACTTTTGTTAATTCGGAACAACTGCTGTATCGCGACGACATGACAAGAGAACTGAGAACCATGGCTGTACCACATCGACAAGGATCTAGAACTGAGAACCATGACTGTATCACATCGACAAGGGTCTAGAACTGAGAACCATGGCTGTATCACATCGACAAGGATATAGAACTGAGAACCATGACTGTATCACATCGACAAGGGTCTAGAACTGAGAACCATGGCTGTATCACATCGACAAGGATATAGAACTGAGAACCATGACTGTATCACATCGACAAGGGTCTAGAACTGAGAACCATGACTGTATCACATCGGCAAGGGTCTAGAACTGAGAACCATGGCTGTATCACATCGACAAGGGTCTAGAACTGAGAACCATGGCTGTATCACATCGACAAGGATCTAGAACTGAGAACCATGGCTGTATCACATCGACAAGGGTCTAGAACTGAGAACCATGGCTGTATCACATCGACAAGGATCTAGAACTGAGAACCATGACTGTATTACATCGACAAGGATCTAGAACTGAGAACCACTGCTATATCGGGGCAACAAGGATCTAGAACTGGAAACCACTGCTGTATCGAGACAACAAGGATCTAGAACTGGGAACCACTGCTGTATCGGGACAACAAAAATCTAGAACTGGGAAGCACTGCTGTATCGGGACAACAAGGATCTAGAACTGGAAACCACTGCTGTATCTGGACAACAAGAATCTTGAACTGAGAAGTACTGCTGTTTAGGAACAACAAGGATCTAGAACTAGGAAGCACTGCTGTATCAGGACAACAAGGATCTAGAAGTGGGAAGCACTGCTGTATCGGGACAACAAGGATCTAGAAGTGGGAAGCACTGCTGTATCGGGACAACAAGGACCTAGATCTGGGAAGCACTGCTGTATCGGGACAACAGGGATCTAGAACTGGGAAGCACTGCAGTAGTGCGACAACAAGGATCTAGAATTAGGAGGAATATTAAAAAAAAACAAGCTTGACCTCCCTGACCCGCTCCTGTTATTAATAGACTTGGATTAATTGTGCACCACTTCATTAATTAAGCAACCTGTGAAGTGTAGGCAGTTAATTAAACAACCTATGAAGTGCAGGCAATTAATCAAACAACCTGTGACGTGCAGGCAATTAATTAAACAACCTGTGAAGTGCAGGCAATTAATTAAACAACCTGTGAAGTGCAGGCAATTAATTAAACAACCTGTGACGTGCAGGCAATTAATTAAACAACCTGTGAAGTGCAGGCAATTAATTAAACAACCTGTGAAGTGCAGGCAATTAATTAAACAACCTGTGAAGTGCAGGCAATTAATTAAACAACCTGTGAAGTGCAGGCAATTAATTAAACAACCTGTGACGTGCAGGCAATTTAACTGAACTTTACGCATTTATGTGCTTCGTTAAAAAAATTATGTCCCAGAAAGTTTTTTTAACGTTTTAACAGCAAGTGTTAAAAATGATTATTTTGGCATCTTTAATGTACTTTTCTGCAAAATGTCCACGTTCCTGGGCAGTGTAAATCTTTTTTTTCTACACAATTCTGCCATGACATATGTCACATTTCCTGCATGTCACGTGACACCGAAGTCTTCTGTTTTGACAGACAGAAAGAAAATTTGGCACAAGATGTACAAAACAGTGATTGACAGATAGATATTCGTGAAATAAACAAAATGGTTGGATGAATGGATTATTGGATAGATGGATGGATGGATAATAGATGGATGGATGGATATTGGATGAACGGATACAGAAAGAATGGATGGATGGATGGATGGATGGATGGATGGATGGATGGATGATGGATGGATGTGGAAAGAATCACTCAAAAAGTAGGGATATAGAAAGACTGAGAAACAGATTTTTAAAAATCAAAGAAGACAGGCATTGTCAAGCTAACGAAACAGAAATGAAATAGACAGGAAACAGATAAGCAACATTAAACAGAAAGATATTATAGATAGGAAACAGATAAGCAACATTTAAAAAGAAACAGATTATACATATGAAACAGATAAGCAACATTTGAACAGAAACAGATTATAGACAGGAAACAGATAAGCATCATTTAGACAGAAACAGATTATAGATAGGAAACAGATAAGCATCATTTAAACAGAAACAGATTATAGATAGGAAACAGATAAGCATCATTTAAACAGAAACAGATTATAGATAGGAAACAGATAAGCATCATTTAAACAGAAACAGATTATAGTATGAACAAAGTCAGCTTTATTTTCTCTTTCACGAGACTCGGTATTAATTGAAAGGAAGTAAAACATAAATCTAAATAGAGATCTCTGATATGTTTATCAGACTGTAGCTCTGTTTCATATTCCTACACCGAAGGATGGAGTGTCCATCACAGCTGAGATTAAAGTTGAAGATAAAGACGCTAGGAAACTCTAAACCACGATGTGTCAGAGAAGTTCTCAACTTTCTCACGCTCCAAATCTTTGATCCTGAGAGACTGTGCTAATTGTGTGTGTTTGTGTGTAGTTCCGGCGGCTACAAGGTCAAGACATTAATAAATGTAGAGGCTCAGTGGCTATAAAGAAAGCTGACATATTTTCTCATCGGTTCTGTCTGTTAGAGCATAAATTAAGGACATAATTTACCTGCCATTGTTTACAATAAGAGATTCTATTTTAACAACAAAAAAAAAAAATGGCCGAATACGTTTTATATTGTGCTTGCAACACGAAGAGATGGGCTCTGGGGTGTGTGAATGCAAGACAACGAGATGGAAAGAGAGACTAACAGAGGTTAGTGGGGGGGGGGGGGGGAAAGGACTATCTGGTAAGAGGTCAGACAGAAAACCACCATCTCAGATACTTGATGTGAGATGTCAGACAGAAAACCACCATCTCAGATACTTGATGTGAGATGTCAGACAGAAAACCACCATCTTAGATACTTGATGTGAGATGTCAGATAGAAAACCACCATCTCAGATACTTGATGTGAGATGTCAGATAGAAAACCACCATCTTAGATACTTGATGTGAGATGTCAGATAGAAAACCACCAGCTCAGATACTTGATGTGAGATGTCAGATAGAAAACCACCATCTTAGATACTTGATGTGAGATGTCAGATAGAAAACCACCAGCTCAGATACTTGATGTGAGATGTCAGACAGAAAACCACCAGCTCAGATACTTGATGTGAGATGTCAGATAGAAAACCACCAGCTCAGATACTTGATGTAAGATGTCAGACAGAAAACCACCAGCTCAGATACTTGATGTAAGATGTCAGACAGAAAACCACCAGCTCAGATACTTGATGTAAGATGTCAGATAGAAAACCATCAGCTCAGATACTTGATGTAAGATGTCAGACAGAAAACCATCAGCTCAGATACTTGATGTAAGATGTCAGATAGAAAACCACCAGCTCAGATACTTGATGTAAGATGTCAGATAGAAAACCACCATCTTAGATACTTGATGTGAGATGTCAGATAGAAAACCACCAGCTCAGATACTTGATGTAAGATGTCAGATAGAAAACCATCAACTCAGATACTTGATGTAAGATGTCAGATAGAAAACCACCATCTTAGATACTTGATGTGAGATGTCAGATAGAAAACCACCAGCTCAGATACTTGATGTAAGATGTCAGATAGAAAACCACCATCTTAGATACTTGATGTAAGATGTCAGATAGAAAACCACCATCTTAGATACTTGATGTAAGATGTCAGATAGAAAACCACCATCTTAGATACTTGATGTGAGATGTCAGATAGAAAACCACCATCTTAGATACTTGATGTAAGATGTCAGATAGAAAACCACCATCTTAGATACTTGATGTAAGATGTCAGATAGAAAACCATCAACTCAGATACTTGATGTAAGATGTCAGATAGAAAACCACCATCTTAGATACTTGATGTGAGATGTCAGATAGAAAACCACCAGCTCAGATACTTGATGTAAGATGTCAGACAGAAAACCACCATCTTAGATACTTGATGTAAGATGTCAGATAGAAAACCACCAGCTCAGATACTTGATGTAAGATGTCAGACAGAAAACCATCAACTCAGATACTTGATGTAAGATGTCAGACAGAAAACCACCAGCTCAGATACTTGATGTAAAAATAATGTTTGAAATGTGTATAGAAGTAAAATGTCCCAAGCCTCTTACATGCTATTCAATGATTTTTCATTATTTCTACTTCCTGCGAGATACGTTCAAACAAATAACAGAAGTTTACCAAATAGGAAAGGGGGAATAATTATGTCTATTTCTCTCAGGTGCTTAATCCTGTGTACTTCTCTCAGTGTTTAATTCTGTCTACTTCTCTCA
>CM019699.1:10710024-10759619 GCA_009760885.1 Achatina immaculata
AAAGCACGAAGACTGAAGTTGGTCTTACTTGCTCTGTGAGCGACGTGTGGAGTGCTCACGTCGACCTGCACAATGAGCATTTACAGCGAATATTGGGAAAGTTATAATGTATTGACTTGTTAGATCTTTGTCTGAGAATATGGAACTGAAGTACTAGTTTAAAGTAAATAAATAATCTTATCGATATAACCATCATGATTAATATATAGAACATAGTAATACGAACATAGGAGTGGGTCCCACGATTAAGTGTCCACCTGGGCCCCGGGCTTGATAAGACGGTCCCTGCTGAAGGTTATAATTCCCAGATTATTTTGGAACTCTCTTCTATACAAAGCTTGCTCGCCCGTCTATTCTATACAAAGCTTGCTCGCCCGTCTATTCTATACAAAGCTTGCTCGCCAGTCTATTCTATACAAAGCTTGCTCGCCAGTCTATTCTATACAAAGCTTGCTCGCCAGTCTATTCTATACAAAGCTTGCTCGCCCGTCTATTCTATACAAAGCTTGCTCGCCTGTCTATTCTATACAAAGCTTGCTCGCCAGTCTATTCTATACAAAGCTTGCTCGCCAGTCTATTCTATACAAAGCTTGCTCGCCCGTCTATTCTATACAAAGCTTGCTCGCCTGTCTATTCTATACAAAGCTTGCTCGCCCGTCTGTTCTATACAAAGCTTGCTCGCCCGTCTATTCTATACAAAGCTTGCTCGCCCGTCTATTCTATACAAAGCTTGCTCGCCCGTCTATTCTATACAAAGCTTGCTCGCCCGTCTATTCTACACAAACTTTGCTCGACTGTCTATTCTACACAAAGAGTGATCGCTTTTCTATTCTACACAAAGAGTGATCGCTTTTCTATTCTACACAAAAAGTGATCACTTTTCTATTCTACACAAAGAGTGATCGCTTTTCTATTCTACACAAAGAGTGATCACTTTTCTATTCCACACAAAGCGTGATCACTTTTCTATTCTACACAAAGAGTGATCACTTTTCTATTCTACACAAAGAGTGATCACTTTTCTATTCTACACAAAGCGTAATCGCTTTTCTATTCTACACAAAGCTTGCTCGTCTGTCAATTCTATACAAAGCTTGCTTACATGGCTATTCTATACAAAGCTTGCTCGCCAGTCTATTCTATACAAAGCTTGCTCGCCCGTCTATTCTATACAAAGCTTGCTCGCCTGTCTATTCTATACAAAGCTTGCTCGCCAGTCTATTCTATACAAAGCTTGCTCGCCAGTCTATTCTATACAAAGCTTGCTCGCCCGTCTATTCTATACAAAGCTTGCTCGCCTGTCTATTCTATACAAAGCTTGCTCGCCCGTCTGTTCTATACAAAGCTTGCTCGCCCGTCTATTCTATACAAAGCTTGCTCGCCCGTCTATTCTATACAAAGCTTGCTCGCCCGTCTATTCTATACAAAGCTTGCTCGCCCGTCTATTCTACACAAACTTTGCTCGACTGTCTATTCTACACAAAGAGTGATCGCTTTTCTATTCTACACAAAGAGTGATCGCTTTTCTATTCTACACAAAAAGTGATCACTTTTCTATTCTACACAAAGAGTGATCACTTTTCTATTCTACACAAAGAGTGATCACTTTTCTATTCCACACAAAGCGTGATCACTTTTCTATTCTACACAAAGAGTGATCACTTTTCTATTCTACACAAAGAGTGATCACTTTTCTATTCTACACAAAGCGTAATCGCTTTTCTATTCTACACAAAGCTTGCTCGTCTGTCAATTCTATACAAAGCTTGCTTACATGGCTATTCTTTGCAAAGCTTTCTCGACTGTCTATTCTATACAAAGCTTGCTCGCCCGTCTATTCTATACAAAGCTTGCTCGCCCGTCTATTCTATACAAAGCTTGCTCGCCCGTCTATTCTATACAAAGCTTGCTCGCCCGTCTATTCTATACAAAGCTTGCTCGCCCGTCTATTCTATACAAAGCTTGCTCGCCCGTCTGTTCTATACACAGCTTGCTCGCCAGTCTATTCTACACAAACTTTGCTCGCCAGTCTATTCTACACAAACTTTGCTCGCCAGTCTATTCTACGCAAACTTTGCTCGCCTGTCTATTCTACACAAAAAGTGATCGCTTTTCTATTCTACACAAAAAGTGATCGCTTTTCTATTCTACACAAAAAGTGATCGCTTTTCTGTTCTACACAAAAAGTGATCGCTTTTCTATTCTACACAAAAAGTGATCGCTTTTCTATTCTACACAAAGAGTGATCGCTTTTCTATTCCACACAAAGCGTGATCACTTTTCTATTCTACACAAAGAGTGATCACTTTTCTATTCCACACAAAGAGTGATCACTTTTCTATTCTACACAAAGAGTGATCACTTTTCTATTCTACACAAAGAGTGATCACTTTTCTATTCTACACAAAGAGTGATCACTTTTCTATTCTACACAAAGAGTGATCACTTTTCTATTCTACACAAAGCGTAATCGCTTTTCTATTCTACACAAAGCTTGCTCGTCTGTCAATTCTATACAAAGCTTGCTTACCCGGCTATTCTTTGCAAAGCTTTCTCGACTGTCTATTCTATGCAAAGCTTTCTCGCCTGTCTATTCTTTGCAAAGCTTTCTCGCCTGTCTATTCTATGCAAAGCTTTCTCGCCTGTCTATTCTATACAAAGCTTGCTCGCCTGTCTATTCTATGCAAAGCTTTCTCGCCTGTCTAGTGTATGCAAAGCTTGTTCGCCTGTCTATTCTATGCAAAGCTTTCTCGCCTGTCTATTCTATACAAAGCTTGCTCGCCAGTCTATTCTATACAAAGCTTGCTCGCCTGTCTATTCCATAATAAAGGTAGATAGAGGTGTATGGTGTAGTTTTACAAATTGGAAGAGGGAGTGAGTAAAGTGAGAAAAAAACAAATAGAAAGTATGAGAATGTATAAATGAAAAACATATAATATCAGATATTTTTGTCTGAGGCTTTTTCGTGGTTACATGCACAAACTAGACAAAAAACATATAACTAAACGAAGAACATATCTTAATATGGCCTCCTCCAGAAGTAGGAAACAGAGAAATGCAAGGGATAGCTGTCTGGAAGCAAGAGGACAAGAGATAGCTGTCTGGGATAAAGAGTACAAGAGATAGCTATCCTCCCATCCTAGATCGTGTAAGGACTCTATTCCTTTTTCCCAGCTTCTTAGGTTGCGACGTTTGTGTAAGGAGGATTTGGATTTCCAGAATACAAGGCTATACAATTCTATATTTCTTCCACCAACGCGGCTGTCTAGAACATGTTCTCTCATCATCTTGGAATCGCATCAGCCGTATATCGCGGCAACAAGCCCTCACTCCTAAACCACACTGTAGCTCGGACAGAGTTAAACTGGTACTCACGTACCACCCTCATAGCTTGGCAGTTAAAAACATACTGTTTCGCCATCTCCATCTACTCCAGATCGAGCCTGATACACGTGAACCTTTTGGGGAACCCCCATTGGTGTCCTACAAACGGGACAAGAACCTTAAGGACCTTTTATTTTGTAGTCGCCTTAAGACAGATGACACTTTTTATGGTACCAGACGTTGCGGACTTCGTAGATGCAACACTTGCCCGTTTGTTGTCGAGGCCAGCCAGATCTTCTTCCCTAAGTCCACGTTATCAGTTCAGGAGGGTTTCACCTGTACTCCACGCAATGTTATTTCTGCTATTATGTGGAAATGTTGCGGTTTGAAGTACATAGGGGAGACTGGCTTACGCTTAGGAGATCGATTTCGCCAACTTCTTAATGATATTTCTAAGAGGGCCTGGACACCTGTGGCTAAACATTTTTGCCTTAGCAACCACAGGGGTAAACAGGACATTTCTGTTAGTGCGGTCCGCTCTTGTTCTGCTGATGTACGATCTCGGAGGGTCCTAGAACAGCGCCTTATTTTCCAGGCTGGCTGTCTCCACCCAGCTGTCTCCACCCAGCTGTCTCCACCCAGCTGGATTTAACAATGTCTTCAGCTTTCTGTAACTTACTTAGTTTTCCACTCCCATTTTAAAAAAAAAAACTCTTTTTCTCCTAGCTACCCCTCCCTACCGCCACCCTCTTTTCTTCTCTGGCAACATATTGGTGTTTATAGGGTCTTGTCCTATTCACCAGTTTCACATTTTCTCCCTCATCATCGTCATCAGGTGCCGTGCCGACTGGCGTTGGCTATTATGCTTCTCCAGAGTACCCGATCCTTCATGCAGGCCATCAGTTCAGTTGGTGATCTCCTCTCACACCATCCTGTCAGACTGTCCAGTATCATTTCTCTTGGTCTTCCTCTTGATCGTCTTCTTTCTATTTTTCCTGTTCTTATAATATTTTCAATTCCCCCTCTTCTCATTGCATGTCCTATGAAAGTACATTGTCTCTCTCTTATCTTTCTGACAAGGTTTTTTGTCTCTCCAGCTCTTCTCATACATTCTTCATTAGTTATTTTTGCTGTCCAGGGGATTCGCAACATTCTTCTAATAAACCACATATCTACTGCTTCCAATGATTTTTGTGCAGACTTGCCTGTTGTCCATGATTCACTTCCATATAACAAGATAGGTTCAATATAGCATTTTAGGACTCGTTTTCTAACATTCATTGATAAAGATGTGTTAGCTAATATGTTTCTCATTCTTTGAAATGCAGTCTTTGCTTGACCTATTCTGTTCCTAATTTCTGTTCTGCATTTCCCATCTGAAGTTATTACTGCTCCAAGGTATTTGAATTTCTGCACCTGCTTTAGAATGGTTCCGTTTAATTTAATACTGCATGCTGGTGGATTCTGTTTCTTAGATATAACCATAGTCTCTGTCTTTTTGATGTTCAAAGTAAGGCCTTTCTGTTCACTTTCTTTGGCGACTTTATCCAACAGATTTTGCAGGTCTTGTTGGTTCTCAGCTATCAGTAGTGTGTCGTCAGCATACCGAAGGTTGTTAATATTGTATCCTCCAATTTTTATGCCTGGTTCTGTGATGATTGTTCTTAGAATATTCTCGCTGTACAGAGAAAAAAGGTCTGGAGATAGTACACATCCTTGTCGCACCCCTTGTTTTATAGGTCGGTATTTTCCAATTCTATTTTCAACTCGAACTGCTGCTTCTTGCTGACAGTATAGATGTTTTACAATCCTCAAGTCTTTGCCGTCTATACTGATGTCTTCAAGCATTTTAATAATTTCACTATGTTTCACCTTGTCGAATGCCTTGGTGTAATCAATGAAGCATAAGTAGAGATCTTTCTGTACTTCTAAAGCTCTTTCTGTTAGTGTTCGTAAAGCATAAATGACATTGTGTGTTCCCTTTCCTTCAACAAATCCAAACTGTTCATCTGCTATTTCCATTTTTATCTTTTTCCTTGTTCTTCTCATAATGATTCTCAGAAGTAGCTTCGTTATGTGACATGAGAGGCTGATAGTCTGGTGGTCATCACATTCCTTTGCACCTGGTTGCTTTGGTAGTGCTATAAACGTGGATTTAATCAGCTCACTGGGAATATAACCACTGTTGTAAATATCATTCAGTAACTTGGTTATTATTTTTATTCTTGTCTCCTCTAGTGCCTCTATTTCTACTATTGTTATATTATCAGGCCCAGTCGCTTTTCCTTTTTTCATGTGTTTGATGGCATCTATGATTTCATCTTCAAGTATTGGCGGTCCATCACAGATTTCAGTATCTGGTGTTACTTCTGGTCTTTCTCCTCCATATAGCTCACCGATATACTCTGTCCACCTGCCCACAATGTCTTCTTTTCCCATTAACATTTTACCTTCTTTCGATTTCAGGCATCCTGTGGTATATTTTGTTTTCCTGCCTGTGAGTTCATTAATTCGTTTATGCATGTTTTTGCTGTCTTTATTATGAGCGTCCTCTATCTGTCTGCACTGTTCATTTAACCACACTTCTTTTGCTTCTCTGCATTTGCGTCTTATTTCTTTATTTATCTTGCTATATTTTTCCTCGTTATTTTTACTCCTCCTCCTCTTGTCCACCAGTCCTAAGATGTCGTCTGTCATCCATTTATTTTTAGGGGCTTCTTTTTTCGGTGGTATTATCTCCTTAACAGTTTGGTGGATAGAATCTCTTAACATTTCCCATTGTTCATCTATACTATTTATCTTTGCTATTGCATTGTATCTATTTGTTATAATAACTTTGTATTGTTCTCGCAGTTCTTGGTCATTTTTAAGAATTTCTGTATTCAGTTTGATGTTTCTCATTTTTCTGCCTGCTTTCTTTAGCTTTATTCTAACTTTTCCACAGAGTGGATCATGGTCACTATTGCAGTCAGCTCCTGGCATGGTTTTTGTTGTCAGTAATGCATTGCGGAATCGTTTGTTGATTAATATGTAGTCTATCTGGTTAAATGTCTTTTTGTCTGGGCTGCACCACGTTGCCAGTCTTCGAGGATGTTGTTTAAACCAGGTGTTTCCTACAACCATGCTATGTATTCTTGCCCATTCAATTAATTTATAACCTCTGTCATTCCTCTCCCCCAGTCCATAGTCACCAACGATGTCTGAAGTTCTTCCTTTACCAACTTTGGCATTAAAATCTCCCATGACTATGGTAACTTCATGTGACTTTGTGTGTTTTAGTGCTGTCTCTATGTCATAAAATATCTGTGTATCTTCCTCAGAACTTTCAGATGTTGGAGCATACACTTGTATAATATTTATGTTTATTGGTTGTCCTTTCAGTTGGGCTAGCAGGACACGGTCCGAGATGTTCAAATATCCTACAGTTGTCCTTGCCGTTTGTTCATCAAATATAATTCCTACTCCTCGTTCATGTTTCTCACTTCCTGAATATATTATTGTATATTTATCTGAGTTTATCTTTCCTGCACCTGTCCATCTAACTTCACTCATTCCTAATATGTTGATCTTCATCCTTTCCATTTCCATCTTTACATTTTCTAGTTTTCCAGCCTGGAATAAAGTTCTAACATTCCATGTTGCTATTTTGAACTTGTTAGTTTTGCCACCAGTAGCTTTATGACGATCTGGCCTCACCTGTGGCTCGTGAGCTGCCCTACCGGACGAGGCTGTTCCAGAGGAACATCCGTTAACGTCGTTCATGATAAATCTATGACTCTGAATAAGCATAATTGTTCTTGGGAGCTACAACAGTGGTTTCCCGTTGTCTTCTGTTGGTTTGTGTACGGACTCTCCGCTAGTCTTTGGACTCCCTGTCCTACCCACAAGGCAGCGGGAGCGAGAGGTTTTAAGGCGCCTCTGACCCGCCTGGTATTCCCTTCACTGAGCACTAGAGGCACTTTATAGGAGTAGTAGAGCCACCTACTACCCCACCTCGCTCTCTGAGTCTACCGCCAGTTGGTCCGCGCCTGCTTATTTGGACAACTCCTTATTCACAGGGATCCTCCATATCTGGAGGACTTTCACCATCCGCCACCTGTGACGCGCTGGGTTGGGGATGGTCGCCCCAGCTTTACCCAGATTTTCTCCCTGCAGGTGTTTATGTTCTTCATTCATTATCTCTCCGCTTTCTCCCTCCTCCCCCCTTCTCTAGCGACTATCATGTTTCTATTACCCTACCCCCACCCCCAGACACCTTCTTCTCTAGCAACTATCATGTTTCTATTGCCCTACCTCTATTGCTTGCTCACCTGTCTATTATACACAAAACTTCCTAGCCCGTCTGTTCTATACAAAGCGTGCTTATCTGTCTATTCTATACAAAGTTTGCTCGTCTGTCTATTCTATACAAAGTTTGCTCGCCCGTCTATTTTATACAAAGTTTGCTCACCCGTCTATTTTATACAAAGATTGCTCGCCCGTCAATTCAATACAAGATTGCTTGCCTGTCTATTCACAGCTTGCTAGCCCGTCTGCTCTATACAAAGCTAGCTCGCTGGTCTATTCTATACACATCTTGCTCGCCCGTCTATACACGGCTTGCTCGCCCGTCAACACTATACAACGCAAGCTCATCCCTCTATTCTATCCACGGCTTGCTCTATGTCTATTCTATTCACGGCTTGCTCGCCCGTATCAGATTGTTCCACACTTACATAATCCTGTGCTATTTTAGTTATCTCCAAAATCAGCTCTGTTACATACGGTTTTGTTATGTCCATATTTTCATTGGTCTGTTTCATGTTACTTAAGCATGTGGCTGCAGCTGTTCCGTGCACTGAAGTATGTGAGTGCCTTGATACACCATCGAAGTCAAAGGCTGATTTGGGCGGCACTACGCCTGACAGGTTGTCTTGCTCCAGCTCTAAAATGAATCAAGCCCCCATTATTAAAACTCCATATTTAGCAGGGATGAGCGCGCTAGCAACTTCACATCTGAACTAAGTATTTGTTTCATGTTATTTTACACACACCCTACACGGACGATGTCCAGTTCCTGCGCCCTGTCGTGAAGTATATGCAGCTGTGCTGTGGAATCTGTTGTGCTATGTAGGTCAGTGTTTCCCAGACTTGTTTGGGATACCACCCCCTTTTCTCTTAGGTCACATCCTCAAAGCCCCCCTCCCGTATTACTCTTTCAATGACTTATTAAACTAGGATATACACTACACAACTAAAAACTTCAGCCAGCAAACCAGTTTATTTAACAATATGAAGGAGGACATTTAAAACTCACCCGCTGAGTTATTTTTCCAACTTTTAATGTGGTGGGTAAGTTTCATGTAGGGACACACGGTTTTAAATATCGGGTAGAAAAGTGCAAAGAAGTCTTAGATATCCACGTTCAGTAACTTTCAGTCTGTTTCTAGATCTCCACGTTCAGCAACTTTCAGTCTGTTTCTCTGTTTAGAAAGAAGCTTTGTGACCGCATTGAAGCCTCGCTCTTCAAAATACGCCGCCGGGAAGGTTATAAAGTCAATCTGGACTTTGTTCCACAACGTAGGGTAACTTTCAGAAATGTTTTTCTGTAACCACAAATTTTGATATGATTTTTAAAACTGTTTGCCTCAACTCAATGTCATTTTAGAGAGATTGAAACCAGTTCTTCCTCCAGCATTCCCAGTTCCTCATTGGTGATATCAAGGAATGGATTAATCACCCGGTCTGGTATCTGATGATATCAAGGAATGGATTGATCACCTGGTCTGGTATCTGATGATATCAAGGAATGGATTGATCACCCGGTCGGATAATCTGGTGATATCAAGGAATGGATTGATCACCCGATCTGGTATCTGAAGTAAAAGAGGAACCTGAAGTCTGTCAGACATGTCATTACGCATGTGATCAAGATGTGAACATTAGATCCATTTCTCTTTGTCCGGTTCTGGAAGACTTGAAAAGAATTCTATAAATGTTTCAAAAAGTGACTAGAAACGACTCAGACAGTTTCCCTTGGACAGTCATCTAACTTCTGTATGTAGTTAGCAGGAAGTTTCCCTTGGACAGTCATCTAACTTCTGTATGTAGTTAGCAGGAAGTTTCCCTTGGACAGTCATCTAACTTCTGTATGTAGTTAGCAGGAAGTTTCCCTTGGACAGTCATCTAACTTCTGTATGTAGTTAGCAGGAAGTTTCCCTTTGACAGTCATCTAATTCTGTATGTAGCAGCAAACGTTCAAAATCTTTCTCATGCTCACTGTGCGCTGTCTTAAAAAAGTCGAGAATTAAGAGCATTTTTTTTGGACGCCCCTTCCTCTCCTCCCCCTCCCTCACACTGCCCCTCCGCCCTCCACTGACCATTGTTCTTTTACCGCCCCCTGTTCCTTTCCAACGTTCACTGGGGCGTTATCGCCCAATTTGGGAAGCACTCAGAAACAGTTTGCAGTAAGAAATGCCATGAAATGCTCGTGATAAATAGGTTAAAAGCTCCTTTATTCTCTTTCTTTTCACGTTCTGTTCTGTCCTGTGTTCTCTGCACGATTCTGGAAATATCATTATTTATGACGATGCTATCACAGAAAGAAATGTGTAACTTAAGCAATCTTAACCAAACAGGTTGTGAAAGGAAAAAAAGACTCCTGTACGGTCAAGTGCTGAGGCTTGCAGACCCTAGGAAACTGGTCATATCTGACAGCTTCTGATGAAACATTTTACCCAGGTGTGGTGGCCAGAAGTTTGTGTGTTAAACTGTCTCGACTAAATGGTTGTGAGGTTAAATCTAGTATCTAAATTTAGATTCTTCATTTAAAAGCGTTACTTTGCCATCTTCAGTGCATCACCCAATATGAAAATGTGCTTTTGTAATTAAGAAACAACTGAAGGATGAACATTTCTGTAGCCAACTGGGGAATATGGAAAGTGCATGGACAGAAGTACTTCTAATGGAAATTTAATGGAATATGAAAAGAGCAGAGAGCACTTTTTAGAAAGATTCAGTGTACTGTGTGATTTGATTTGTTTCGTTACTGAGGCACAACGTGTGCAAAAAATATAAGACTATAATTAAGCTTTTAAATAACTAATTGTATTCAAGTAAAAAGTAGGTCATATAAACCTGACTGTGTCTGTCCTGCATGAGTGAAGTCGGCGTTCACTGCATACAAAAACCGAGGTCAGAAATATTATAGTATATAATTGGTCGTAGTATAGAATACAATAGTAATATTATAATATATTATTGGTTATTTAAATTGAAACATTATAGCATATACTTAGTCATAGTAAAGTATTTAAACAGTAATATTATCGTATAGAATTGGTCATAGAAAATATACAGTAGTAGTATTATATTATATAACTCTTCATAGCATAATAAACAATAGTAATATTATAGTATATAATTGGACATAGTATAGAATACAATAGTAATATTATCGTATATAATTGGACATAGAAAATATACAATAGTAGTATTATATTATATAACTCTTCATAGCATAATAAACAATAGTAATATTATAGTATATAATTGATCATAGTATAGAATACAATAGTAATATTATAGTATATAATTGATCATTGTATAATATACAATAGAAATAATATAGTGTATAAATGGTCACAGTATAATATGCACTAAAATATTACAGAATATAATTGATCACATTATAGTATAGAATAAAGGAAGGAGGGTAGAGCAGTTCCTAAAATCATCAGAAAAGTACCTTCCCCCACCCCACCAAAATTCACACACACACAAGCGACTCTAAATTTCTGACTCTTTGAGGAGGAGAGGAGGCCGCTGAAGATACTGTTGTAATGTCCACGTTTGTAACGTATCAAAGTTACTAACTGTTTGTTAGTATCAACGTTCCTAGCTGTTTGTTAGTATCAACGTTCCTAGCTGTTTGTTAGTATCAACGTTTCTAGCTGTTTGTTAGTATCAAAGTTCCTAGCTGTTTGTTAGTATCAACGTTCTTAACTGTTTGTTAGTATCAAAGTTCCTAGCTGTTTGTTAGTATCAACGTTCCTAGCTGTTTGTTCGTTTCAAAGTTCCTAGCTGTTTGTTAGTATCAAAGTTCCTAGCTGTTTGTTCGTATCAAAGTTCCTAGCTGTTTGTTCGTATCAAAGTTCCTAGCTGTTTGATCGTATCAAAGTTCCTAGCTGTTTGTTGGTATCAAAGTTCCTAGCTGTTTGTTCGGTAGGATTTGATAAGCTTTTTTCTACTACTGTGACCAAGTTCTTCGCAGCGCTTCGTGTTTGTTGCCCCTAATCATCATCATCATCATCATCATAATCATCATCATCATCATCATCATCATCATCATCACCTTTCACTCCCTTAAGAACATAGGCCACGGATAAAGGCTCTCCTGTCATCCCTGTTCTTGGAATTATTCTCTGCTTCCTTCCATGTGTATCCCTTGTCTCTGAGCACTGTCATAATTCCTTTCTCCAGGTAAGTCTAGGTCTTCCTCGTTTTCTATTTCCTTGAGGATTCTATGTCAGTGCCTCTCTAGCTATGTTGGTGTCGGGTTACCTCAGAGTGTGGCCAGTCAAACTTTACTTCCTAGACATAATTTGTAGGTTCATAGGTTCTTGTCCTACGCTTTCCTAGACCTCCTCGTTCCTGATCTTAAATGTATAAACTAGGAAAAACGTAGGAACAGCTTTATTACTTAACGAATACAAAGTTGTGACGTTTCGGCGTGAGCCTTAATCATACAAAAACATACAGGACGAAGAAATAGAGAGAGGAGATAAAGTATAGATTCTCATGAATGCTATATATAAAAAAATACTGAATAGAGCAATTAGCTGTAACTGGTGAGAAGATGTGGCTTGCCCGACGCCGTGTGTCAGAAATGGGCATGGAGGAGCGTGGAGAATGTTTAAATGGAGACCTGTGATGTATGGTCGGTGGGTCGTAACTCGGGATGGTGGGTGGGGAAAGAGTGGATGGGAGAGATAGTGATACAATGTTAACCTAGCCAGGAAAAGATGAAATAGATGATTATAGTTAGGGTAGAGGGGTTTTTATGTGCTGCTGTGATGAGGTTCTGAACTATGTATAACAAGTGAGAAGGGAGTGGAGATTGGTGAAGAGGGATTATAACTGTTGAAGAGGAGAATGTTTGGTGTAGCTCAATAGCGAGTTTAAACCTTGTGGTTCAAGCGTCCCATAATCCTGAATGTAGCGGTTCTCAAGCGCTAGCGGCTTGAGTCACCTGGGTGAAATTGTTTGATAGCTGTTGCCAGAAAATATCAGATTTGCCTCTGTGATTGGGGTCACTGAAATGAATTGGGACTCGTTTCGAAGCATGCTGGGCGTATGTGATAGGTGTGATCACACTCTCTCAACACTACACCTATCTCATCTTTCTCCTTGATGTCTGCTCCTTATACAGCCATCAAACAATTTCACGCAGATGACACAAGCCGCTAGCGCTTGAGAACCGCTATATTCAGGATTATGGGACGCTGGAACCACACGGGTTAAACTAGCTATTCAGCTACACCTAACATTCCCTTCTTAAACAGTTATAATCCCTCTCCTTTAAGCTCCACTCACTTCTTACTTGCTACACATAGTTCAGAACCTCCTCACAACAGCATAAAACAACATCTCTATCCTAACTATAATCATCTATTTCACCTTCTCCTGGCTAGGTTAACATTGTATCACTCTCTCTCTCCCATCCACTGTTTCCCCACGCGCCACCCCCAGTTATAACCCACCAACCACACATCATAGTTCTCCAGTTAAACAGTCTCTACGCTCTACCATGCCCATGTCTGACACACAGCGTTGGACAAGCCACATCTTCTTACAAGTTACAGCGAAGTGCTCTATTCATTATTATTATTTTTTTATGGCATTCATGAGAATCTATACTTTATCTCCTCTCTCTATTTCTTAGTCATTTATGTTTTTGTATGATTAAGGCTCACGCCGAAACGTCACAACTTTGTAGTCGTTAAGTAATAAAGCTGCTCCTACTTTTTCCTATTTTATACATTCTGGTATCACAGCTTTACTGCAGTGCTTCGTGTATAGTTGTCTTTCAGTGACTGCCATAGCATATATGTTACAGTACAGTATATAATATATTATAGTATATTACATAATATGTTTTAGTATTATGCATAATATAGTATATTATATAATATATTATGGTATACTATAATATGTTATGCTGTAGTACATTATGTGTTATAGTATTTATTATGTAGGCTGTTATAAAAACCTCTTTATACTTTCTGAAGGCCACTGGAGGAATATAAATCTGTAGAAGCTTCCAAAGTTTTAACTCAACCCACAGGGCTGTGTATGCAAGATGGCGGAATCATGAGCAGAAATGTCATTTTGCGTGTTGGAAGTGGCGAAACTCAGCAGTGTTACAGCAGTGTTACAGCAGTGTTACAGCAGTGTTACAGTCGAGTTACGGCAGTGTTACAGCAGTGTTACAGTCGAGTTACGGCAGTGTTACAGTCGAGTTACGGCAGTGTTACAGCAGTGTTACAGTCGAGTTACGGCAGTGTTACGGCAGTGTTACAGCAGTGTTACAGCAGTGTTACAGCAGTGTTACAGCAGTGTTACAGTCGAGTTACAGCAGTGTTACGGCAGTGTTACAGCAGTGTTACAGCAGTGTTACAGTCGAGTTACGGCAGTGTTACAGCAGTGTTACAGCAGTGTTACAGTCGAGTTACGGCAGTGTTACAGCAGTGTTACAGCAGTGTTACAGTCGAGTTACAGCAGTGTTACAGCAGTGTTACAGCAGTGTTACAGCAGTGTTACAGTCGAGTTACGGCAGTGTTACAGCAGTGTTACAGCAGTGTTACAGTCGAGTTACGGCAGTGTTACAGCAGTGTTACAGTCGAGTTACGGCAGTGTTACAGCAGTGTTACAGTCGAGTTACGGCAGTGTTACAGCAGTGTTACAGTCGAGTTACGGCAGTGTTACAGCAGTGTTACAGCAGTGTTACAGCAGTGTTACAGCAGTGTTACAGCAGTGTTACAGCAGTGTTACAGCAGTGTTACAGCCGAGTTACAGCAGTGTTACAGCAGTGTTACAGCAGTGTTACAGCAGTGTTACAGCAGTGTTACAGCAGTGTTACAGCAGTGTTACAGCAGTGTTACAGCAGTGTTACAGTCGAGTTACAGCAGTGTTACAGCAGTGTTACAGCAGTGTTACAGCAGTGTTACAGCAGTGTTACAGCAGTGTTACAGCAGTGTTACAGCAGTGTTACAGCAGTGTTACGGCAGTGTTACAGCAGTGTTACAGCAGTGTTACAGCAGTGTTACAGCAGTGTTACAGCAGTGTTACAGCAGTGTTACAGTCGAGTTACAGCAGTGTTACAGTCGAGTTACAGCAGTGTTACAGCCGAGTTACAGTCGAGTTACAGCAGTGTTACAGCAGTGTTACAGCAGTGTTACAGCAGTGTTACAGCAGTGTTACAGCAGTGTTACAGCAGTGTTACAGCAGTGTTACAGCAGTGTTACAGTCGAGTTACAGCAGTGTTACAGTCGAGTTACAGCAGTGTTACAGCAGTGTTACAGTCGAGTTACAGCATGTTCACAGTGTTACAGCAGTGTTACAGCAGTGTTACAGCAGTGTTACAGCAGTGTTACAGCAGTGTTACAGCAGTGTTACAGCAGTGTTACAGCAGTGTTACAGTCGAGTTACAGCAGTGTTACAGTCGAGTTACAGCAGTGTTACAGCAGTGTTACAGTCGAGTTACAGCAGTGTTACAGCAGTGTTACAGCAGTGTTACAGCAGTGTTACAGCAGTGTTACAGCAGTGTTACAGCAGTGTTACGGCAGTGTTACAGCAGTGTTACAGCAGTGTTACAGTCGAGTTACAGCAGTGTACAGTCGAGTTACAGCAGTGTTACAGCAGTGTTACAGTCGAGTTACAGCAGTGTTACAGCAGTGTTACAGCAGTGTTACAGCAGTGTTACAGCAGTGTTACAGCAGTGTTACAGTCGAGTTACAGCAGTGTTACAGCAGTGTTACAGTCGAGTTACAGCAGTGTTACAGCAGTGTTACAGCAGTGTTACAGCAGTGTTACAGCAGTGTTACAGTCGAGTTACAGCAGTGTTACAGTCGAGTTACAGCAGTGTTACAGCAGTGTTACAGCAGTGTTACAGCAGTGTTACAGCAGTGTTACAGTCGAGTTACAGCAGTGTTACAGCAGTGTTACAGCAGTGTTACAGTCGAGTTACAGCAGTGTTACAGCAGTGTTACAGCAGTGTTACAGCAGTGTTACAGCAGTGTTACAGTCGAGTTACAGCAGTGTTACAGCAGTGTTACAGTCGAGTTACAGCAGTGTTACAGCAGTGTTACAGTCGAGTTACAGCAGTGTTACAGCAGTGTTACAGCAGTGTTACAGCAGTGTTACAGTCGAGTTACAGCAGTGTTACAGCAGTGTTACAGCAGTGTTACAGCAGTGTTACAGCAGTGTTACAGCAGTGTTACAGCAGTGTTACAGCAGTGTTACAGCAGTGTTACAGTCGAGTTACAGCAGAGTTACAGCCGAGTTATAACAGTGTTACAGCAGAGTTACAGTCGAGTTACAGCAGTGTTACAGCAGAGTTACAGTCGAGTTACAGCAGTGTTACAGCAGAGTTACAGCAGAGTTACAGTCGAGTTACAGCAGAGTTACAGCAGAGTTACAGTCGAGTTACAGCAGAGTTACAGCAGAGTTACAGTCGAGTTACAGCAGTGTTACAGCAGAGTTACAGCAGTGTTACAGCAGTGTTACAGCAGTGTTACAGCAGTGTTACAGCAGAGTTACAGCCGAGTTATAACAGTGTTACAGGCGAGTTTCTGTACATATTTCAGAAACGAAGCACCCGCTAGAGCCTGAATATGTCAGTGATATCTCCGCTGTGAAGAAAGAGGCTGCCCGTGTCCCACGAAGCCCTGTGGACGTCGATGTCACGTGGGAAGGCGGCAGAGACTCGCAAGGAGGATCAGGACAGTCCATGAAAATCACTTCAGCCAGACAGCTGCAGACACAGAGGACAACACTGTGGTAAGTATTATGAAAGTGTCTTTTGCACGCGTCAATACCAGCTACAGCTGGTGCATGTTTTAAAGCAATGGTAAAGTTCTCAGACTTCAGTCCTGTATGAAGACGTATCTTGTTCTTATGTTTACTATACAGTACCAAATTCGGACAGGAAGTCGACCTCAAACGAACATTGCTGACAAAAGTCACATTTAAGAATCTGACATCTTGAAAGGACAACATCACCTGTTACAGACACACTGACAAGAAACCAGGACAACATCACCTGTTAGAGACACACTGACAAGAAACCACAACAACATCACTTGTTAGAGACACACTGACAAGAAACCAGGACAACATCACCTGTTAGAGACACACTGACAAGAAACCAGGGCAACATCACCTGTTAGAGACACACTGACAAGAAACCAGGGAAACATCACCTGCTTGAGACACACTGACAAGAAACCAGGACAACATCACCTGTTAGAGACACACTGACAAGAAACCAGGAAAACATCACCTATTAAAGACACACTGACAAGAAACCAGGAAAACATCACCTGCTTAAGACACACTGACAAGAAACCAGGACAACATCACCTGTTAGAGACACACTGACAAGAAACCATGACATCACCTGCGTGAGACACACTGACAAGAAACCATGACATCACCTGCGTGAGACACACTGACAAGAAACCATGACATCACCTGCGTGAGACACACTGACAAGAAACCATGACATAACCTGCGTGAGACACACTGACAAGAAACCATGACATCACCTGCGTGAGACACACTGACAAGAAACCATGACATAACCTGCGTGAGACACACTGACAAGAAACCATTACATCACCTGGGTGAGACACACTGACAATAAACCATGACATCACCTGCGTGAGACACACTGACAAGAAACCATGACATCACCTGCGTGAGACATACTGACAAGAAACGATCAGTTTCAAACATGCCCCAGGGGTACTACATGCGGGAGAAACGCATCTTCCGGGACTATAATGTTGAAAACTTCTGATCAGCACAGTCTTATGCTACTCCTGGTGATCTTAGTACGATGTTGATTGTTTCCCATGCAGGACCTTTGGTAGTTTTAAATTTACTGTTCTAATTCACTTTCATATAGAACTGTTAATTACCTGTCGTCTTTTATATTGGATTGTGGATAACACTTTCACATTGCCACCTATAAGACTCTAATCAAACCCACTGTCACACTGGTAAAGAACATGTAATGACAGAGTGTTCTAGTTGTATAAATTCTGTTTTATTACTTAAATTGATTGTCACTATCTTTTATAAGACGAATAGTTTGTGATGTTCTATAGGCCGAAGAGAGTGTACTTGAAACCTTGTACACCAACTACCTTGTACATCGTTTATATGAAGCATTCTTGAATTAAGACTTTCGCTCACTTGTAAATGTTTTTTTGTAGGTTTTGGTGGCTCATGTTTAATAGTAGCCTCGACAACTCTAAATTTTAGCTGTCTCAAGTTTAATAGTGGCCTCGACAACACTAAATTTTAGCTGTCTCAAGTTTAATAGTGGCCTCGACAACACTAAATTTTAGCTGTCTCAAGTTTAATAGTGGCCTCGACAACACTAAATTTTAGCTGTCTCAAGTTTAATAGTGGCCTCGACAACACTAAATTTTAGCTGTCTCAAGTTTAATAGTGGCCTCGACAACACTAAATTTTAGCTGTCTCATGTTTAATAGTAGCCTCGACAACTCTAAATTTTAGCTGTCTCAAGTTTAATAGTGGCCTCGACAACACTAAATTTTAGCTGTCTCAAGTTTAATAGTGGCCTCGACAACACTAAATTTTAGCTGTCTCAAGTTTAATAGTGGCCTCGACAACACTAAATTTTAGCTGTCTCAAGTTTAATAGTGGCCTCGACAACACTAAATTTTAGCTGTCTCAAGTTTAATAGTGGCCTCGACAACACTAAATTTTAGCTGTCTCAAGTTTAATAGTGGCCTCGACAACACTAAATTTTAGCTGTCTCAAGTTTAATAGTGGCCTCGACAACACTAAATTTTAGCTGTCTCAAGTTTAATAGTGGCCTCGACAACACTAAATTTTAGCTGTCTCAAGTTTAATAGTGGCCTCGACAACACTAAATTTTAGCTGTCTCAAGTTTAATAGTGGCCTCGACAACACTAAATTTTAGCTGTCTCAAGTTTAATAGTGGCCTCGACAACACTAAATTTTAGCTGCCTCAAGTTTAATAGTGGCCTCGACAACACTAAAGTTTAGCTGTCTCAAGTTTAATAGTGGCCTCGACAACACTAAAGTTTAGCTGTCTCAAGTTTAATAGTGGCCTCGACAACACTAAAGTTTAGCTGTCTCAAGTTTAATAGTGGCCTCGACAACACTAAATTTTAGCTGTCTCAAGTTTAATAGTGGCCTCGACAACACTAAAGTTTAGCTGTCTCAAGTTTAATAGTGGCCTCGACAACACTAAATTTTAGCTGTCTCAAGTTTAATAGTGGCCTCGACAACACTAAATTTTCCATGTCAGTGTTGCTGGAAAAAAAGGTCATATGATTATTCACCACATTACACTATAATCTTCTTTAAACACTATGAGACATCTTCACACAATTCCTGATTTCTCTTGTCTTGGGTAGCCTTCTCATACTATGATTTTCACTCAACTATGTCCGCTGAATAAGTAAATGAATGAAGTAATGAATGAATGGGCATGTGATCCAAGTAAATAATCACATTTCACATTGAGTTCAAGACACCGACTAGAACACATAGTTGTCTGTCGAGCAGCTCCAACATCATCATTCATAACGGTTTACCTTCTAAAAATATTTTAATCTATCCCATTAAAAAATGCCTTGCCTTTCTTTATTCTTCAGAATTCTACATCTCTTGTCTCACCTTACCTCGATTCTTCATACTTCTCTATTGCGCAGTCTGCCTAGGCCATGTAGTGTGATTACATTCACAGCTTACCTTCTCTTGATAGCCTTGCCTTGTCTTACCTTGCCCTGTCTTTTCTTGTCTTACGTTACCTTGCCTTGTGTTGTCTTGTCTTACCTTACCTTGTCTTGTCTTGTCTTACCTTACCTTGCCTTGTCTTGTCTTGTCTTGTCTTACCTTGCCTTGCCTTGTCTTGTCTTACTTTACCTTGCCTTGTCTTGTCTTGTCTTACCTTACCTTGCCTTGTCTTGTCTTTCTTGTCTTACATTACCTTGCCTTGTCTTGTCTTGTCTTACCTTACCTTGCCTTGTCTTGTCTTGTCTTGTCTTACCTTACCTTACCTTGCCTTGTCATGTCTTGTCTTGTCTTACCTTACCTTGCCTTGTTTTGTCTTGTCTTACCTTACCTTGTCTTGTCTTGTCTTACCTTACCTTGGCTTGTCTTGTCTTACTTACCTTACCTTGCCTTGTCTTATCTTGTCTGACCTTACCTTGCTTTGTCTTGTCTTGTCTTACCTTACCTTGCCTTGTCTTGTCTTGTCGTGCCTTGTGTTATCTTACCTTGCTTTGTCTTACCTTACCTTGCCTTGTCATGTCTTGTCTTGCCTTGTCTTACCTTACCTTGCTTTGTCTTACCTTACTTTGCCTTGTCTTGTCCTGTCTTGTCTTGTCTTCCCTTACCTTGCCTTGTCTTGCCTTGTCTTGCCTTGCCTTGTCTTGTCTTGTCTTCCCTTCCCTTGCCTTGTCTTCCTTTACCTTATATTGTCTTGTCTTCCCTTACCTTGCCTTGTCTTGTCTTCCCTTCCCTTGCCTTGTCTTGTCTTTTCCTGTCTTGTCTTGTCTTCCCTTACCTTGCCTTGTCTTTTCTTGTCTTCTGTCTTCCTGGAACTGAGAGCTGGTGTTCTTTGCAGCCGATGCTATAAAGATGTTGAAGCACAGCATGGTGTCGGAGCGGGAGCGGGTTATGGCGGCAATTTTTTCATTCCCAGAATTGACCTAAAATGCAGATGGTGCTTAATACTTCTTTAGCAGACTCCACCACCATGGGGACTATGAGGATCCCTGCCCCGTTAGCCAGGCTAGGCCTTTTACTGGGGGTACCAGCGAGGAGGTGGGACATGGTTTTTTTATCTTTGGTTCGCTAACCCCGACATTAGTTTGTTAGCTATGGTTCGCTAACACCGACATTAGCTTGTTGGCTATGGTTCACTAACCCTGACATTAGCTTGTTGGCTATGGTTCGCTAACCCTGACATTAGCTTGTTAGCTATGGTTCGCTAACCGTGACATTAGCTTGTTGGCTATGGTTCGCTAATCCCGACATTAGCTTGTTGGCTATGGTTCGCTAGACCCGACATTAGCTTGTTAGCTATGGTTCGCTAACCCCGACATTAGCTTGTTAGCTATGGTTCGCTAATACCGACATTAGCTTGTTGGCTATGGTTCGCTAACCCTGACACTAGCTTGTTGGCTATGGTTCGCTAACCCTGACATTAGCTTGTTAGCTATGGTTTGCTAACCCTGACATTAGCTTGTTGGTTATGGTTCGCTAACCCCGACATTAGCTTGTTAGCTATGGTTCGCTAACCCTGACATTAGCTTGTTGATTATGGTTTGCTAACCCTGACATTAGCTTGTTGGCTATGGTTCGCTAACCCCGACATTAGCTTGTTGGCTATTTTCCGCTAACCCTGACATTAGCTTGTTGGCTATTTTCCGCTAACCCTGACATTAGATTGTTAGCTATGTTTCGCTAACACTGACATTAGCTTGTTGGCTATGGTTCACTAACCCTGACATTAGCTTGTTAGCTATGGTTCACTAACTCTCACATTAGCTTGTTAGCTATGGGACACTGGTAAGAAAAAAAAAGAAGTAAAACTGTATTTATCCTGTATACAGTTTTAACTGTTGATATTTGTGAGATAAAGTTCAGGTTGAAGAGAAGATTTTTTTTACTTTACTAATGACAGAACAATCGGAGTTGAAATGTTTTCTGCAGTCACATCTTTCTCGGTGCATATAAACAGTGGATGTTTTTAAGTTCGGTTACATCAAAAGATATAATATTTGCTCAAGATATCACGGATCAAGTTTGATATCTACCTCGCTACATTCCGTATGGACTTTGGGGTTTGTCATGTCAAAAGTCTGTAGCAGGGTCGGCCAAGCTTGCTCAACATAAGAGTCACAAACTTCAAGTGTCTGCTCAACATAAGAGTCACAAACTTCAAGTGTCTGCTCAACATAAGAGTCACAAACTTTAAGTGTCTGCTCAACATAAGAGTCACAAACTTCAGGTGTTTGAGAATTGCTGCACACGGAAGTATTGAACATGCGATTTTATTGTTACATGCACATTTTTGTGTGACAGTGTTTGGAGGGGTGAAAGTTACTTGATTCTCATGGCGCTAACTTAGTATTAGCAAACTAGCAGCCCACAATCTTACTCGTGATGGAATTCTGTACTGAGGGAGACGTCACTTGATATATTTTTGTCTGCTCGATTCATCCTAGAGCAAACCAGGCTTTTGCAGTGCTGCAGACTATATGGAAATCTAAAAAAACTAAGCATGAATACGAAAATCAGTATCTTTAAGAGTAATGTTCTAAGTGTACTACTCTGTGGAAGTGAAAATCACCAAAACCATAGAAAACAAGTTGAATTCTTTCCAGACTAAATGTTTACGAAGAATTTGAAAAATATTTTGGCCAAACACCATAAGAAATAACATCTTGTTGGTAGAAATGCAGATGAGCCACTGACAACAATTATTGAGGAAAGACACTGGCGATGGTTGGGACATGTGCTCCGAATGACTGACAACTCACTACCAATAAAAGTACTAAGATAGACACTACAGGGGAAGAGAAGTAAGGGTAGTCCAAAAGAGACATGGAGAAGAACAACAGAAAGGATGTTGAGCAATAGAGGGCTCACCTGGGTAAGAGCAGAAAAAAAGGCAAAGGACAGGCATTTGTGGAAAACCCTTGCGGAAGCCCCATATGCCCTGGGCACTTAAGATCTTTTTTTCATCCTCATCATCATCATGTTCCATGTAATAAATGGTTGTGAGTGCTAACATAATGCAGTCTTGACTGATAATCCTGTGTGGCAGTTTGTGAACGTCCCGGGGTTGTCCTGTGAAGAGTTTATCATGACAGGGAATGTTGGTCGTGCTGTTACTACACACCTACAACTTAGTCACACCACAATGTGACACAGTAAACATATGTGTTATGACCAGTTCGCAATGCAACATATGTCCTTTCATTTGTTATAAAAAGTGGACATAAATCATAAGAAATACATGTTTACACTAACACTCCGCCAATTGTATTGCCTGCAACACTGCTACACATACCACCACATCCACATGGTAGCAAGCCACGCCCACTTAAATCAACATTATCAGTACTGGCTCAGAGGATTATCGAGAGTTCCTCTGTAATCTTCGCTGATCCAAAAGTTCCTTAATCCCCGGAATCATCGTTTTAATTCAGCGGAATTTGTTTACACCCAGTAACTAATTATGCAACTTGACCTTTTAAATATACAAGGTGCAACCAAAAAGTTCGGGGCAGTTAAGTGACGCGACATAACCGGTTGTTGTCTGCCCTTGGGCCGCTAGAAGGGGGTTCATTATGTTTAGTGAAACATTGTGCCAACAGAGGCCAAGCAGAGAGGTCATGTTTTTAACCTTCACGTGAGGTTATGTTTGAGTGATCTGGCGGATTTAGAAGCCCAGATCTTCTCATATTTTGTGACCTTAAAAACATTATCATGTTTTAGAAGTCTAAAATCTTCTCATGTTTTGTAACATTAAAAACCTTATCATGTTTTAGAAGTCTAAAATCTTATCATGTTTTGTAACATTAAAAACCTTTTCATATTATAGAACCCCAAATCTTCTCATGTTTTGTAACATTAAAAACCTTGTCATGTTTTAGAAGCCCAAAATCTTCTCATGTTTTGTAACATTAAAAATCGTGTCATGTTTTAGAAGCTTCTAGTGTTTTATTTTAGAGCCCATATTGACATCGACCTGTTGCACATATGAGTAGGAATGTAACAAACCACCTGAAGGCTGATGTGGTCAGAATCGTGTCTGGGCGCCTTGCTGTCCCCAACTCCAGTAGAAGCCAGATATTCATTTCCATAGATAGGTTACACGAGCGTCTCTGATAGATTTGAACCATCGACCTTAGCCATAAGAGACTGATGCACTAATTACTCACCACCTACAGGCCCTTCTCATGTTTTATACGACTAAAAATCTCATGTTTTTCTTTCAACATAAAAAAAAATCTTCCCCTATTTTATAAGAACAAAGCATCTTTTCAAGTTTCAGAAGTTGATAAATCTTCTTATATTACTATAGTTAGTGTAACATCCTATATCACATCAATAAATTCAAAGACTATTATTATTTAGCTGGAGTTAATCTTATATCACATCAATAAATTCAAAGACTGTCATTATTTAGCTGGAATTAATCTTATATGGCATCAATAAATTCAAAGACTGCCATTGTTTAGCTGGAGGTAATCTTATATCACATCAATAAATTCAAAGACTGTCATTATTTAGCTGGAGTTAATCTTATATCACATCAATAAATTCAAAGACCATTATTATTTAGCTGGAGTTAATCTTATATCACATCAATAAATTCAAAAACTGTCATTATTTAGCTGGAGTTAATCTTATATCACATCAATAAATTCAAAGGCTGCCATTATTTAGCTGCAGGTAATCTTATATCACATCAATAAATTCAAAGACTGTCATTATTTAGCTGGAGTTAATCTTATATCACATCAATAAATTCAAAGACTGCCATTATTTAGCTGTAGTGTAAATTAAAGCCTTTCAGGTCGCTATATAGGTCGGATAAAATTACATTTCTGGATAAGAAGTAATCCTTGGTGGATTCTTAGAAAGGCTTTTCGATAGTTCTATCAACACATAGGGTAACATGCTTTTTGATAGTTCTATCAACACATAGGGTAACATGCTTTTTGATAGTTCTATCAACACATAGGGTAACATGCTTTTTGATAGTTCTATCAACACATAGGGTAACATGCTTTTTGATAGTTCTATCAACACATAGGGTAACACGTTCACGCTGTTGTGTCACTGAAATATGAAGAAAGGGAGGTCTTGATCAGTTATTGACGGTATCTTCCTGGTACAATCATAGTTCTAGATCGAGTTTCACTGGTATAATCGTTATTATACATCAGGTGTCACCGGTACAGTCGTTATTATACATCATGTGTCAGCGGTACAATCATTATTATTCATAATGTGCCATCGGTGCAATCAATATTATACATCATGTACCCACTGGTTAAGCCAGTTCTACATCATGGAAACATAATGCGCTGTTCAAGAAGCGTACAACGTTTATTTGTGTTTTATTGAGTGCTTTCCCTTTGATCGCGTGCCCACTCTATCCTGCCCGTTGTCAAGAAGATGGTTTGTTTCGTTGTAAGGGGATATTTAGTTTTTGTTATATTCTCCCGCAGGGAGTGACACTTAACATTCACTTTCTACAGTCATCTTCCCTCTCTGCTAAGTTCTACTCTTTTCTCACCTGTAACTTACCTTCTAGAACCCTCTCACTGCACTAAAGCAAGAACCCACTACCCCGACCACATTCATCTACACCACCCACCCTTTTTTCTAAGCTTAATTAGCATTGTATCTCTCTCTCTCTTCTTTCCTTTCCCTCCACCTAATTCTTTGCTATCACATGCCACGTCTTCATTTAAACATTCACAATACTTATAATCTTATACTCCAAACAGTTCCCATGCTCATAAAAAGACTGCGTTCATAAATTTCAATGTCGTTCGTCTCACACAACCAAGTACATGGTTCAGTTGTGACCCAGTAGAGCTTCAGTCACCTATCTTTAACCAGGCTTGGTTTGAGGTCCATGGCTAACACTACCACTTTAACCAGGCTTGGCTTGAGATCCACGGCTAACACTACCACTTTAACCAGGCTTGGCTTGAGGTCCACGGCTAACACTACCACTTTAACTACGCTGGGTATGAGGACCACGAATAACACTACCACTTTAACCAGGCTTGGCTTGAGGTCCACGGCTAACACTACCACTTTAACCAGGCTTGATCTAAGGACCACGGCTAACACTACCACTTTAACCAGGCTTGGCTTGAGGTCCACGGCTAACACTACCACTTTAACTACGCTGGGTATGAGGACCACGAATAACACTACCACTTTAACTACGCTGGGTATGAGGACCACGAATAACACTACCACTTTAACCAGGTTTGGTTTAGGGACCACGACTAACACTACTACTTTAACCTGACTGGGTCTGATATTACAAGCATAGACTGAGATGGGAGAGATTCTTTATCATCGTTGGTTCACATGCTCTTACGTTAGCAAGTTCATCTTTTGGCCCTTCGGTGAATGAAGGGAAGATATGATAATACGCAAATTTCAGCAAATAAAATGATTCACCCAAGTCAAGATCAAGCAAGGAAAATGTGAATGAAATTCAGCAGATGGAACTGAATCAACGTTCCTCAGGGGAGGCAAATATGTCCGTGGAAACTGCTGTGAGCTCCCCGTGTCTCTAATATGAGAAACGCTGCTCGGAAAAAGGCTGGTGAGATAAACCGGACATTAAGCAAAGGAACACAAAGCGGGTTTACCATAGCAATTTATTCACTAGTAAACTCATACTTCCCTTAATAAAAGCAAAGATTTTAATGGTTGCATAAATCTTAAATACAAAGAACAGATTGTCTGGTGTCTGTCTTTGAACGGAAATGTCCCTGCTTGATGTAATGTGAGCTTTGTTGGTAACCTTCATATCAGAGGAAAAAAAACATATCTTAATTAACTGATTGTCTGGTCTGCTGCAGAGTCTCACCCTGTTACCTGATTGCTCACACTCCGGGGCCTTTTGTGAAGATGACCGTGCCACGATGGAGGCTGGAGAAGAGAGAAGACTTCTCGAACCTGTCAACGAATGTTTTGTTTCGTGAATTTGTTGAAATCTGTTTAAAAAAACTATTTATTTTAAAACATGGAACAAGAAAGAAAAATCAACATAAAATCCTTGAAAAGGAAACCAAAAGATTTCATCAGGAAAAAAAAAAGAAACAATAAGTAAAATAAAGAAAGATATACATAGAATGTAGCATTCTTTCTCATTGATGCGCCTTTTTTTCTGTGATCTGGTTAGCCCTTAAGACAGGAACTTTACTGGTCTCAAGTTTAGCTGTTCCAGTGTCTCTTATGTTCAGCTTTTCTTGAACTAAATGCATTAGTATTCTCATCATCATCATCATCAGGTGCCGTGCTGACTGGCGTTGGCTATTATGCTTCTCCAGAGTACCCGATCCTTCATGCAGGCCATCAGCTCAGTTGGTGATCTCCTCTCACACCATCCTGTCAGACTGTCCAGTATCATTTCTCTTATTATTCCTCTTTATCTTCTTCCTACTATTTTACCTGTTGTTATAATATTTTCAATGCCCCATCTTCTCATTGCATGTTCTATGGAAGTACATTGTCTATCTCTTATTTTTTTTGACAATATTTTTTGTCTCTCCAGCTCTTCTCATACATTCTTCATTAGTTATTTTTGCTGTCCAGGGGATTCGCAACATTCTTCTAATAAACCACATTTCTGCTGCTTCCAATGATTTTTGTGCAGATCTGCCTATTGTCCATGATTATAACAAGATAGGTTCAATATAGCATTTTATGACTCGTATTCTAACATTCATTGATAAGGATATGTTTGATAATATGTTTCTCATTCTCTGAAATGCAGTCTTTGCATGGCCTATTCTGTTCCTAATTTCTGTTCTGCATTTCCTATCTGAAGTTGTTACTGCTCCAAGGTATATGAATTTCTGTATCTGCTTTAGAATGGTTCCGTTTAATTTTATACTGCATGTTGGTGGATTCTGTTTCTTAGATATAACCATAGTCTCTGTCTTTTTGATGTTCAAAGTAAGGCCTTTCTGTTCACTTTCTTTGGCGACTTTATCCAAGAGATTTTGCAGGTCTTGTTGGTTCTCAGCTATCAGTACTGTGTCGTCAACATACCGAAGGTTGTTAATATTGTATCCTCCAATTTTTATGCCTGGTTCTGTGATGATCGTTCTTAGAATATTCTCGCTGTATAGAGAAAAAGTTCTGGAGATAAGACACACCCTTGTCGCACCCCTTATTTTATAGGTTGATATTTTCCAGTTCTATTTTCAACTCGAACTGCTGCTTCTTGCTGCCAGTATAGATGTTTTACAATCCTCAGGTCTTTGCCGTCTATATTGATGTCTTCAAGCATTTTAATAATTTCATTATGTTTCACCTTGTCAAATGCCTTGGTGTATAATCAATCAAGAATAAGTAAAGATCTTTCTGTACTTCTAAAGCTCTTTCTGTTAGTGTTCGTAAAGCATAAATGGCATTGTGTGTTCCCTTTCCTTCAACAAATCCAAACTGTTCATCTGCTATTTCCATTATTATCTTTTCCTTGTTATTCTCATAATAATTCTCAGAAGTAGCTTTGTTATGTGACATGAGAGGCTGATAGTCCGGTGGTCATCACATTCCTTTGCAATAAACGTGGATTTAAGCAAGTCACTGGACATATAACCACTGTTGTAAATATCATTCAGTAACTTGTTTATTATTCTTTTTCCTGTCTCCTCTAGTGCCTCTATTTCTTCTATTGTTATATTATCAGGCCCAGTCGCTTTTCCTTTCTTCGTGTGTTTGATGGCATCTATGATTTCATCTTCAAGTATTGGCGGTTCATCACAGTTTTCAGTATCTGGTATTAATCCTAGTCTTTCTCCTCCATATAGCTCACCGATATACTCTGTCCACCTGTCCACAATGTCTTCTTTTCCCATTAACATTTTACCTTCTTTTGATCTCAGGCATCCTGTGGTATATTTTGTTTTCCTGCCTGTGATTTCATTAATTTGTTTGTGCATGTTTTTGCTTTCTTTATTATGGGAGTCCTCTATCTTTCTGCACTGTTCATTTAACCACACTTTTTTCGGTGGTATTGATGGATAGAATCTCTTAACATTTCCCATTGTTCATCTATACTATTTATCTTTGCTATTGCATTGTACCTATTTGTTATAATAATTTTGTATTGTTCTCACAGTTCTTGGTTATTTTTAAGGAGTTCTGAACTCAGTTTGATGTTTCTCACTTTTCTGCATTCTTTCTTTAGATTTATTCTAATTTTTCAACAGAGTGGGTCATGGAAACTATTGCAGTCGGCTCCTGGCATGGTTTTTGTTGTCAATAATGCATTCCGTAATTCGTTGTTGATTGATATGTAGTCTATCTGGTTAAAAGTCATTTTGTCTGGGTTGCACTGCGTTGCCAGTCTTCGGGGATGTTGTTTAAACCAGGTATTTCCTACAACCATGCTGTGTATTCTTGCCCATTCAATTAATTTACTACTTCTGTCATTCCTCTCCCCCAGTCCATAGTCACCAACGATATCTGAAGTTCTTCCATTAGCAACTTTGGCATTAAAATCTCCCATGACTATAGTAACTTCATGTGACTCTGTGTGTTTTAGTGCTGTCTCTATGACATTAGAAAATAGCTGCACATCTTCTTCAGAACTTTCAGATGTTGGAGCGTTCACTTGTATAATATTTATGTTTATTGGTCATCCTTTCAGTTGGGCTAGCAGGACTCAGTCCAAGATGTTCAGATATCCTACAATTTTCCTTGCTGTTTGTTCGTAAAATTTTATTCCTACTCCTCGTTCATGTTTCTCAATTCCAGAATATATTATTATATATTTATCAGAGTTTACCTTCCTTGCACCTGTCCATCTACTCATTCCTAATACGTTGATCTTTATCCTTCCCATTTCCCTCTTTACATTTTATAATTTTCCAGCCTGGAATAAAGTTCTAAGATTCTATGTTGCTATTTTGAACTTTTTAGTTTTGCTACCAGTAGCTTGATGACGATCTGGCCTCACCTGTGGCTCGTGAGCTGCCCTACCGGACGAGGAACATCCATTAACGCCGTTCATGATAAATCTATTACTCTGAATAAGCATAATTGTTCTTGGGAGCTACAACAGTGGTTTCCCGTTGTCTTCTTTCGGTTTGTGTACGGACTCTCCGCTAGCCTTTGGACTCCCTGTCCTACCCGCAAGGCAGCGGGAGCGAGAGGTTTTAAGGCGTCTCTTACCCGCCTGGTATTCCCTTCACTGAGCACCTGAGGCACTTTATAGCAGTAGCAGAGCTACCTACTACCCCACCTCGCTCTCTGAGTCTAACGCCAGTTGGTCCACGCCTGCTTATTTGGACAACTCCTTATTCACAGGGATCCTCCATATCTGGAGGACTTTCAACCATCCGCCACCTGTGACGCGCTGGGTTGGGGATGGTCGCCTCAGCTTTACCCAGCTTTACCCAGATTCTACTTATGACTATAACGGATACATCCGTGTTTAGGAGCAATGTTTTATTCACATCTGGATATGCCAGTGTGGTCAAGTTACATCATTTAATTTTCATCTGCTGGAACGCGGCGCGGCGAATAGCGTACCTGTGATTTGTGAAAACCGTTGTACGAAGTGACTAGAAAGACGTTGAGTCCAAACAACTGGGCAGTTAATTGGTGTTGCTAGGTGATTCGGATTCTCTGATGAGCTTTGCTTTATCTGAGTCTGATGTTACCTTATATTTGCTGATTATGATAACCAGATATTTCGTTTCCATTTTTGCAAACTGATAACTTTCAGTGTCACTTTGCGCTGTTAGAGCCTGCAACAATTATCCAAGTCGCACCGACTCCTGTCTTGACTCTAACCATCAAATACAGCCTATTTGCCTCATGTTACGACGCAATCTTCCTAACTCTACCAGCAGTCACTTTCCTGACAACAGGCATCCTTCCCCTTCCTAACTCTACCAGCAGTCACTTTCCTGACAACAGGCATCCTGCCCCTTGTCCTTCCTAACACCGGAATTTGTCTTCTCTTTCTGAATCCTTAATATTCTAATGTTGACGCCAACGACCACTACTGTTTTTTCTCTTCATGTTATCACATACTCTTGTCATCCACCTGAACCCCTCTCTCTCCCTCTCTATCTCTAGCTATCTACCTCTCTATTTACTGCACTCTCCTCTCCTTTTTCTATTCACAGTTCTCAGCCCTAGCTGATATATATATATATATATATATATATATATATATATATATATATATATATATATATATATGACATTCAACAGAGATGCACTGTGGAAAATCCTAAGATGGCATGGCCTCCCCCATAAAATAGTTAATGTAATCAAAGCCCTATACGAGGATTTTCAGTGCAAAGTTATCTGTGGAGAACATACCTCCAGCAGCTTTAGGGTACAAACAGGAGTGAAACAGGGATGTGTACTATCACCAACATTATTTATCTTGGCAGTAGACTGGTTAATGAAGGAGGCAACATCAGACAAACGCAGAGGATTACAATGGACCCTTGACACAGTGCTGGAGGACCTTGACTTTGCGGACGACATTTGTCTATTATCAAGCAGTCACAAAGATATGCAAGATAAAATAAACAAGCTAACTTAGAATGCAAACAACATAGGACTAAAGATCAACGTAGGAAAGACAAAGTTAATGAAGCAAAATGTGAACAACAGAAATGTACTCACAGTAGATAACAAGTTAGTGGAGGAGGTCAACGAATTTGTATACCTTGGCAGCAGAGTAGTAGAAAATGGAGACAGCACAGAGGACATCAACAGCAGACTTACTAGAGCAAACCAGGCTTTTGCAATGCTGCAGACTATATGGAAATAAAAAAACTAAGCATAAATATGAAAATCAGGATATTTAAGAGTAATGTTCTAAGTGTACTACTCTATGGAAGTGAATGCTGGAAAATCACCAAAACCATAGAAAACAAGTTGAATTCTTTCCAGACTAAATGTTTACGAAGAATTAGAAAAATATTTTGGCCAAACACTATAAGAAATAACATCTTATTAGCAGAAATGCAGATGAAACCACTTAACGAAGTTCAAATTCAGATTTTATTACAAAAATGAAAAACAATTGTTACAAACCCTTAAAAACATACAGTTACATTTGGTACAGGTAGATTTTTGGAACCATATTGTCATATTCTCATTTTTCTGTTATCTTAACAATATGTTTCACTTTCTGTTGTCTTAACAATACGTTTAACTATCTGTTGCCTAAACAATATGTTTAACTATCTGTTGTCTTAACAACATGTTTCACTATCTGTTACCTTAACAATATGTTTCACTATCTGTTGTCTTCACAATATGTTTCACTATCTGTTGTCTTAACAATATGTTTCACTATCTGTTGTCTTAACAGTATGTTTCACTATCTGTTGTCTTAACTTTATTTTTCACTGTCTGTTGTCTTAACAACATGTTTCACTATCTGTTACCTTAACAATATATTTCACTATCTTTTGTCTTAACTATATGTTCCACTATCTGTTGTCTTAACAATATGTTTCACTATCTGTTGTCTTAACAGTATGTTTCACTACCTGTTGTCTTAACTTTATGTTTCACTATCTGTTGTCTTAACAATATGTTTACTATCTGTTGTCATAACAACATGTTTCACTGTCTGTTGCTTTAACAATATGTTTCACTATCTGTTACCTTAACAGTATGTTTCACTAAATTGTGACTAAACAAAATGTTTCACTAACTTTTGACTTAATAGAATGTTTCACTATCTGTTATTTTAACAAAATGCTTCACTATCTGTTATCTTAATAATATGTTTCACTATTTGATATCTTAACAATATGTTTCACTGTCTGTCTTTTGCCTTAAAAATATGTTTCACTTCCTGTTGTGTCTAAATTTTGCCATAGCCTGTGTCTAAATTTTACCATATCATACGTCTATATTTTGTCATAGCCTGTGTCTACATTTTGCCATAGCTTGTGTCGAGATTTTGCAGTTGCTTGTGTCTAAACATTTAAATAGCCTGTGTCTAAATTGTGCCATTCCTGTGTCTATAATCTGCCATTGCCTGTGTTTAAATTTTGTCATTACCTGTGTCCAAATTTTGCCATTGCCTGTGTCTAAGTTTTGCCATTGCCTCTGTCTAAATTTTGCCATTGGCTGTGTCTAAATTTTTCTATAGCTAGTGTCTAAATTTTGCTATGTGTCTAAATTTTGCCATTGACAGTGTCTAAAATGTGCCGAAACTTGTGTCTAAATTTTGACATAGCTTCTGTCTAAATGTTGCCATACGTTGTGTCTAAATTTTGATACAGCTTGTGTCTAAATTTTGCCATATCTTGTGTCTAAATTTGGCATAATTTATGTCTACTTTTTGCCATAGCATGCGTCTAAATATTACAATATCTTGTGTCTAAATTTTGCATAACGTGTGTCTATATTTTGCCATAGCTTGTGTCTAAATTTTGCCATTGCCTGTGACTAAATTTTGCATGGCATGTGTTTAAGTTTTGCCATAGCCTGTGTCTAAATTTTGCCATAGCATATGTCTAAATGTTGCCATACGTTGTGTCTAAATCTTGCAACAGCTTGTGTCTAAATTTTACCATATCTTGTGTCTAAATTTTGAATAACGTATGTCTACATTTTGCCATAGCGTGTCTAAATTTTGCCATAGATTGTGTATAAATTTTGCCATAGCTTGTGTCTACATTTTACAATAACCTGTATCTAACTTTTGCCATTGCCTGTGTCTACATTTTGCCATAACTTGTATCTAAAATTTGCCATAGCTTGTGTCTATGTTGTGCCATAGCCTGTGTCTAAATTTTACTTTTACGTGTGTCTACATTTTGCCATAACATGTGTCTAGATTCTGAAATAGCATTTGTCTAAATTTTGCCATATATTGTACTAAATTTTGTCATAGCATGTGTCTAAATTTTGTTATAGCTTGTGTCTAAATTTTTCCATAAATTATGTTTAGATTTTTTCATAGCCTGTGTCTAAATTTTGTCATTGCTTATGTCTAAATTTTGCCATAGCCTGTGTCTAAATATTGCTATTACCTGTGCCTAGATTTTGCCATTGCCTATGTCTAAATTGTGACATTGCTTGTGTCTAAATTTTGCAATACCCTGTGTCTAAATTTTGCCGTTGTTTGTGTCTATATCATGCCATTGGCTGTGTCTAAATTTTGCCATTACCTGTGTCTACATTTTGCCACTGCCTGTGTCTATATCCTGCCATTTGCTGTGTCTAAATTTTACCATTGCCTGTGTCTATATTTTGCCATTGCCTGTGTCTAAATTCTGCCATTGGCTGTGTCTAAATTTTGCCATTACCTGTGTCTAAATTTTGCCACTGACTGTGTCTATATCCTGCCATTGGCTGGGTCTAAATTTTGCTATTGGCTGTGTTTAAATTTTGCCATTTGCTGTGTCTAAATCTTTCCATTCCTTGTGTCTATATCCTGCCATTGGCTGTGTCTAAATTTTGCCATTGCCTGTGTTTAAATTTTGCCATTGGCTGTGTCTAAATTTTTCCATTGCTTGTGTCTAAATTCTGCCATTGGCTGGGTCTAAATTTTGCCATTACCCGTATCTAAATTTTGCCATTGCCTATGTCTATATCCGGCCATTGCCTGTGTCTAAATTCTGCCATTGGCTGGGTCTAAATTTTGCTATTGGATGTGTTTAAATTTTGCCATTGGCTGTGTCTAAATTTTTCCATTGCCTGTGTCTAAATTTTGCCATAGCCTGTGTCTAAATTTTGCCATAGCTTGTGTCTAAACTTTGCCATTGACTGTATCTTTATTTTTCCATTGCCTGTGTCTAAATTTTGAGATTTCCTGTGTCTAAATTTTGCCATAGCCTGTTTATAAATTTTGCCATATCCTTATTTTGTCATAGCGTGTGTCTATAATTTGCCCTAGTCTGTGTCCTAACTTTCCCATAACTTGCATCTAAATTTTGCCATAGCTTGTGGTTAAATCTGTGTATAACTTGCGCATAAATCGTGCCATAACCTCTTACGTCTGTTAAAAAATCTAAAACTCGTAAACTTCGTTGTTGAGTGTGTCTCTGTTACCAGAAAAATACACACACATAAATGCTTTCATTGATATTTATACTGTTTTAGACATCTTGCTGACATTGATGTGTATACTGTTTTAGACATATTTTTGACATTGATGTTTATTCTGTTTTAGACATCTTTCTGACATGCTTTATGTATCTTTCAATCAATTCATTCATTTGCATATCCCTTGCGGAAATTTGCCTGCCTAAGAGCAATCTCAGTCCATGTTTTAAAAGTCCCAGTGTCTGATTTTGATGTAGTGCTACTTGTTTCAGAGCTCCATAGTTTTCCAGAATCCTGTCAAGACGACATCTTATGGTGAACTAAAATATCTACATGTAAGAATCAGAAAGGATTATGAGACATACTGAAAACATGCAGTCAGACATTCTAGCACATAAAAAGGACTGTTAAAACAGCCATAATCTATCTGACAACAATATAAACACATATAAACATAAACACATAAAAACATAAACATGAACCAAAATAACTGGTGTACATATTTTACTTTTCTGAATATGATATCATCATCATCATCATCATCATCATCATCATCATGCGCCTTCTCCAGAACGAAGATTGGCGGTAATGAATCTCCAGTTCCCTCGCTCCTTCGCCTTGATGATGCACTCATCCAGGCTGTGTCCTGCCCATCCTCGTAAGTTATCTTCCCATCTTCATCTCTGTCTTCTTCTTGTTCTGTTTCTTTCTACCGTTTCTTCTAGTATGGTCTTCATCTTTATTTCTTTGAGAAGTTCACATTGTGTTAGGAACTGTTCTAAAACTTGTGCATTTGTTCTTTTCATTCTCCATGTTATATGACATAGTTTTCTGTAGAACAACGTTTCTGCTGTATTAAACTTCCTCTTCATCTTTTTGCTCAGAGTGCAGGTTTCTGCTCCATACAGTAAAACAGAGTAGATACAACATTTTACAAATCTCAGTTTTGTTTTTATGGGCAGATATTTGAATAAAAGCACTGTCTTCATGCTGATGAATGTTTGTTCTACCATTCCTATTTTTTTATTTACCTCCATCTCACATCTCCCATCTTCATTTAGTGTATGCCCTAGGTAGCAGTAGTTTATCACTTGTTCCAGTATCTTTTTTGTTTATGGTTAAATCCATCTTTAGCTTCTGGTCTTTCCTACTGAGCACCATTACTTTGATCTTCTTAATACTGATCTCAAGCCCACATTCTTGCCTTGTGTTGTGTATCTTATTTATTAATTTCTGTAGGTTCTGTGGAGTCTCTGGTAGAAGGACTGCATCATCTACGCTCGTGTTCTCTGTCTGTATGTTGAACGGACGTGGAGACAGAAGACATCTTTGATTCTCTCTCCTCTTTTTGGGTACATTTGCTGATGTTACTGTGACATATCTTACAGATGCTTCCTGTTCTGTATATATTTTTCTAAAAGAGATCGGTCACGTGAATCTTTAAAGAGGACATTGTTAAGAGAGGCCAAACTAGTAGGCATACAATCCCTTGAAGAGGTTGAAAAGCTCGCTGAACACAGGAAAAGTTGGAGAACTACTACGCGATTCCTGTGTGATGTTTAGCGGCTCGGGAAGGATGTAAGATATTTCTTTCTGAACATCCAGGTATTTGCCTATTAGCTTTCTTATGCAAAAATTCCCCCCCCCCCCCCTTAATCCTGCTATTCTGTCTGATGATGTAAAATATTATTTCAAAGTTCACATTTCTGTGCTAGTAAAAGAAGAGTTTGATATTTTTTTAAAAAAGTAACAAGGAAAGACCTAGACTTAAATGCGCTTTGCCTTCCGAGAGAAAAGAAATATTCTTATGTTTTGAGAACAAATAATTAAAAAGAAAATGTTACAATGGACCACTCATCTCTACACCAGAACAACGTGTAGCTAAGCAGTTATCCACCATCCAAATGTACGTATATAATCCTCTGTGTGCACTTATCAAAGTCAAAATCTATTGAAAAGTTTACTTTTATTATTTGAGATTCATTAATTCATTCATTCGTTTGAATGTCCTCTCAGGAACTTTGACTCCCTAACAGTACTCCTGTAGGCCTCTCGGTTGTGAGCAAGATGGCCTGCTGCTAATGCATCCATCTGCAGATCATCAACGATTTCTTGCAGCCATCTTCGCTTTGGTCTTCCTCTCTTTCTTTTTCCCATTATGTACCCTTCCAAGACGGTCATCTCTAGATTATCATGACTTTTAATATGTCCAAAATATTTAAGTTTTCTCTCTTTATTTGTTCTTTTTTGTGTCCATGGTATTTGAAGAACTCTTCTGTAGCATTTACATTCAATATTTGAGATTACTTCTTTAATATTGGAATCTCCATTACACATAAATTTAAATGAAAAGGATTTGAATATAACATGTTTAGTTAGTCTTATACTTCAGAAGAAACTAGAGATAGCTGTTGGTGAAAAGAGATCACACAATGTGCAGATTTTAAAAAAAAATCTTGTTAGTCAGTACTTCATGTTTTTTTGGGCACATTAGCAAATAGCAAAATGAACAATTTAAATAACAAGATACATTATAATTAATCTTTTTTTAAATGTCCTCTTCTTCTAAAATAAAAACAAAATATTTTCATAATAATGAAAACAGAAAATAAGAAACTTAGACTAGCCACTATCCCTGCCAGAAAGACAAGAAAATAGTCCATAACAAACAGATACATGGGTATCTTCTGACCACTGTATCTCATGTATGACCCTCCATAACGCATCACGTGGTCAAGCCAAAATGCTGCTTCTTGTTTTGGGTTTTTGTACAGTTCTCTATAAATTTGTGAAGCTTTGCCAATGGTTGACCTAATTCTGTCACTAGAAACTACATCCTCTATGATTTTGACAAGTTCATCTTCTGTAGCTTTTAAAACATCAGTACCAAGACCATAACCTTTGTCTATTATTAGTTCCATATTAAACAGCTGGTCATAGAAGAGAGGCAAGCTGACAATTGGTACACCATGATAGACTCCCTCATAAAGGCTGTGAATCCCTGAATGTGTTAAGTACACTTTTACATTTTTGTTTCCCAAAAGATCATTCTGTGGTATCCATGTAGATGTGAGAATCTTGTTTGGGTCAGGAGATGTGATATTAGCTCTCCAAATTGTGTTCAGTTTCAGCCTTCTCACAACTGACACAAGTTTTTCTTCTAGATTTTTAGCAAAATTTACATACAGACTACCAAAAGAAAAAACAGCAACTCCAACTCCAGCTTTTTCTGACTGTTCAATGAATGATTTGAATGGTTCCTGTAAATCTCTTGCTGGACCTGCAGATACTCCACCTACAAGTTTCACATTTGGCAACATAGGTCGAGGATAATCTAAGACTGGATCAGACTCCACAATATAAACCTCTGCTTTACTCATGAGTTCATTTGCTGATGGAACATTGGGTTCTGTTGGCATAAGCTGCTTCATATACCCTCTATCATTGAAAATATGGAGAAACAGGGGACGCATCAGATTGATGACAGTCAGTACTTGCTCAAACAAGCTGGCACTGCTGCGAAATTGTCTTGAATTGTAAGCTTCTGCAACTGGATTGAATGGTATTCTTCCTGTAACATGATTCTGTAAGGCACTGAGAATAGCAAAAGGCACCTTCAGCTTGTATGAAATTGCTACTCTCTCATCCACTGCTGGATACCAGTCAAGTACGAGAAGATCAGGTTTCAGACTTTCTATATATTTTATCAAGTTCCCAGTCTTCATTGCCTGAAAGTAAATTTCTGAAACAGTAAATTCTGCATTCCAAAGCCATTCCCAGTCTGGTTCTCCACTTCCAGAAATTACTGCCTGGTTTATAGAATTCTCTATGAGTTTAATGAAGTCATCTTCCGACATTTCATGGAATTCACTGTAACTGAAAGTCTTCACACCAACATAACTCTCTGCTTTCCTTCCTTCTAAAGCTGATGGAAGTGCAAGCCATACATTATGGCCCATCTTTGCTAGCTCTTCTGCTACAAATGCATGAAGTCGTGCATGACTTGTAGCCGTTAGAGGTAAAAATACAACATTTTTACATTCAACATTAAGTCTTGTCAAGAGGAGCAGTATAACAACAATCTTGTATGCCTGGCCTGACATTTTTAGAACCTGTAAATATAATTAAATAAATACTTAACATTTACAGTGTGATAAATAATTCTGACATAGACAAGTTGGTGGACATATAGAAAGTCAGTGACAGACTTAATAAACAAAAGAAATATGTTTTAAAGCTTTTTCAGATAAAAATCATCCTATAGTTAGTGAATGCATTACAGGAGAATCAAACTGTATTATCTTTACTCCCACAAGCAAACAAACAAACAAACAAACAAACAAACAAACAGACACATCAAATGTTTGCCAAGATCTTACCAACAAAAACCTGTATCACATGTTACAAACATTCTCACCAACAGACAAATATGCCAACCATAACTATATCTATATCTGTGCATATGCTATTCCTAAATGCACATATTGTTTCTTTTAAAAAATGTACCTTCTCACTGGTGAATTAAAATCACTTTCTAAAAATATAATACTCAGAAAAATGTTCTTCATCATTTTAGTAAGTCAGATGGGGATTAAAGTAATGCACAGAAAGATGAGAATTATCAAGCTAAACATGATATTTGAAAATTTTGTGAAGAATCAGGAATGGTTACTGTAAAGATTGACAGACTGATAGCTCTTTCTTGATTCGGTAGGTGGTGGTCCATGGCCGATTTTAGTTGGTGGAGCGATTTGTCTGGTTAATTCTAATAACGACCGAGACTCTAGCCTATTAAATAGTTCGCCGGTTCCTCGATGCGCCGGCGCAACTTCTTAGAGGAACTGGTGGCGTTTAGCTACACGAGATTGAGCAATAACAGGTCGGTGATGCCCTTAGATGTCCGGGGCTGCACGCTCTGTGATGCCCTTAGATGCTCTACACTGAAGGAATCAGCGTGGATGACTCCCTGGCCCAAAAGTGTTGAATTTCCTTCGTGCTAGGGATTGGGCTTGTAATTCTTCCCTATGAACGAAGAATTCCTAGTAAGCGCGAGTCATAAGCTCGCTTGATTACGTCCCTGTCCTTTGTACACATCGCCCGTTGCTACTATCGATTGAGCAGTTCAATGAGGCCCTCGGGTTGGTCTCAGTCTGGTAGGCGTGTGCTGGCACCGCTGGCAGAGAAGCTACTCGAACTCGAGAAAGTAAAAGTCCTAACAAGGTTTCCGTAAGTGAACCTGTGGAAGGATCATTACCGGCCTGTCTTTTGGTGAAAAAGCGCTCTCGAGTTCAGTGCGTGGGAAGAAAGATTTTCACTCCTTTCCCGGACGGCGAGAGTTAAGGTGTTTCGATGCAGAAGCGAGCGGTTTGTCAGTGGAACGAAGCCTATAAACGGCTAGCCAGCCAGGTTCGTGCTAACGCGTCGGTGGTGTACTACAATGTTGTCGACCGATGGTTTCGAAATTGGCCCATCTCTCGCAAAGAGTATCGGGTCTGCAGTATGTAAAGTGGGTTGGTTGTCAGTGCCGGGGCTTCTTCTCGTTCGTTAGAGCAGAGAGAGCTGGCCATCGCCGCCGGTGGTTAAAGGAAATGAAACGCCGTCGGGATCGAAAGGGATCCGCTCTGAGCAGAGCGCTGTCTCCCTTTGCCCCGCGTCGGTCTGTCGGCAGATATCCGACTAAGGTTCGGTGAAGAAAGCTATCTGGTTGATCCTGCCAGTAGTCATATGCTTGTCTCAAAGATTAAGCCATGCATGTCTAAGTTCACATTGTCTCACGGTGAAACCGCGAATGGCTCATTAAATCAGCCGAGGTTCCTTAGATGACACGATCCTACTTGGATAACTGTGGCAATTATAAAGCTAATAAATGCTTACCAAGCTCCGACCCTCTTGGAAAGAGCGCTTTTATTAGTTCAAACTACTCAGCTGGCGAGATTCCTCCGTTGCCGCGCGTGGGGTGAAATTCCTCCCTGCCATTAAAGAAAAATGCGATTAGGGTTGCCGTGCGGCGCCACTGTGAAAAAGGTGGTGGAAAGGATAAGTGAGATTTAGTCGATATGGCAAGTAGACTCGCGACGAGGGGTACTCATATCACGGTACCTCCGCTCTAAAGGCCGGTCACGTCCTATACTCACCCATACTGGGAAAATACGCCTACACCGGCTTAACCCAGGATTGAATATCACTATTGGCGAGGATTCGTCCTCCTGAACAAAAGCTTCGTCCTGGTCACCACCGAGAAGGGTAGCGGCCAGGACCACAAAATGCTGAAATCGGAGACACTGGACCAGTGCAGTCTAGATAAGCAACCACCTTTCACCCGATGATGATTTTTGCGTATCCTAATCATGCTGAGGTTTTCCGGTGAGAAAGTCCAACTCTGGACTGAATGGGCAACCACCTATCACCCGGCCGGAATATAATTCATATCCAAACTGAGTCGAGGTTTTCCGGTGAGAAAGTCCAACTCTAGACTAAACTAGTGCAACGAAAACCACAGTGTCACGCAATGCATCTTCTGTGATCCACTGAGAATATAGGCCAAAGCTCCACGATGCTCTGAGCCTTCATCCTAAATGAGACTATCGCGAGAACTTCAGAAGTAAATTCAGTAGGATCACGGGGCGATCTTGATGGTAGAAGCAAACGAAGAAGAAGAAGGAGTGGGTACAGTGCAGGTTATAGAGAGAATAAACTCAACAACATTGGAATAACTGGAAAGTGACCAGACATTTTAGTCTACTCAGCAACAAGGAAATGCCAAACAGCAATCAAGTTTACTGTCCCATACGAAACTAGAACACAGGAGGAGAACACATTCTAGAATGATCTGATGAAGGAATTAAAGCAAGGACAAGGGTCAAGACTAAAGTATTAGCTGTAGAAGTGGGAGTTGAGTCATAGTAGCCTTCAGCTTGTGTAAGAACTGGGTGCGAAGAGACAAGGTAAGACAAAAACATAGGACTTTTTCATAAACAGCAGAACGGTCTTCATGTTGCGTATAGGGGATGCACAATAAATAAAAAAAATTTCACAGAAAACCAAAATATCGCAGTATATGAAGCAAATGGCTGAGTCCTACCAAGATGCCTATTTGTCCCCTCAACAATTAAAGATGTATGAAGAAGGAGACAAGATAAAGTCTTAAACAGGTTAATTATTTTTCTTCTAAAACTGGTATTCTGTGACAGGAGAGCTAAGCTGTATGTAAAATTGGTGATGGTGGTTCATATCTGAGAAAATACAAAACATTCAGCAGCTCAGAGACATTGTTGAATCATGGCCCATCAATTCACAGACATCGTAGAATCATGGCCCATCAATTCATAGACTTCGTGGAATCATGGCCCATCAATTCATAGACTTCGTGGAATCATGGCCCATCAATTCACATACTTCAGGGAATGATGACCCACAATGTACAGAGCTCTGAGTGTCATGACTCAACAATCACATATCTCTAGAAGTCATGAACACAACTTACAGAACCCTGGGGGTTATGGCCCAAAAATTAAAGAACTCTGGGAGTGATAATCCAGATCGACTCACATTCTTCACAGAATCAGGAGTTCAAAGGGCCGAAACATTTGTCTTAGTAGTACTTCCTGTGATGACCCAGTGTCAGATCGTTATTTTTCTCTCTGTAATACAGTTTCCTTCATTCATTAGCACAGGCAGAAAGCACAGTCAAACACGCAAATTACCTGAAAGAAAAGCAGGTCTGATATGTAAAACCCTGATTCCAGATGTCCAATTTGAACCACACAGCTATAATCTGATTACTTGATTAATCTTCTTGAAAACTTGGCTAATCTAGTAATTTTGGCCCAGAAGAGACAACCATACTTTGAATGATCTTTGCAGTATTTTCTTCATCAAATAGTATATTTTTTTTATTATGCGAATTGGTTGAAGGTATGTAGTTAATGAGATCACTAACAATAAAACACTGGGAATTACTCCATGTTTTACGTAACCAATAGTATCACGATGTTTGTTTCTAACTTTGTCTGATGAATTTGGTGCATGTCGCAAAAATTATCAACACGAGAGAAGCCATGTTGGTCTATGATGGACTTTATTTTGTTTTATTTTTAAATTTTACTTTTAGATTTTTTGAATGAGATCACTTTTTTTGTAAGGCATTTATTTCAATGTAATCTAAAGGACATTCTGGGAAATTGAACGTCCAATGCTCTCAAACAGATCAAAGTGAATGATTCATGTGAGTTTTTCTGATTACATTGGTTCATTCACAAGAGTACTTTGTTATTATTGTGAATCAAATTTAACATTTAATTAGTTCATTTAATATTATGAATCGTAGCTTTAATAGAACATCACCAAATCTTTCTCAAAAGTGTGAAAGATTCTTTTAATGTAAACCACAAATATAATGATTAAAATAATCCTAAAGCGTAATTATTTGAGATGTCAATTAGTTTTGCTAAGTGCCATTTGCAGAAAAACTTTATTCGTCAGTGATCCTATCAATATTTAACTAACATAATCAATTATAATAACAAACTATTTTTATGTTGCAAGTTATTCTACCACAGAATTGTGCATGAAAACCAAAATCAGGACATTAAGAACAATGTCCTAAGTGACATGACACAAACAGACTAGCGCGTGAGAACCGCTACATTCAGGAATATAGGACTCTCGAACCACATGTTTTGAACTCGTTATTCAGCTACACCTAGCATTCTCCGCTTCCACAATCATAATCCCTCCCCATTAAGTTCCACTCCCTTCTCATTTCTTACACATAGATCTGAACCTCTTCACAGCATCACATTACAACCCTTCTACCACAACAATAATCACATATTTCACTTTCTCCCGGCTAGATTACCATTGTATCACTCTCTCTTCTCTCTCTTCACTCCACGGTTTACCCACCCACCACCCTCAGTTACGACCCACCTATCACACATCTCAAGTCCCATTTAAATACTCTCTACACTCCACCATGCGGATTTCTGACACACAGCGTCGGACAAGCCACAGCTTCTAACAAGTTACAGCTAAATACTCTATTCATTTTATTTAAAGTTCTTTCTTTTAAGCATAGCATTCACGTGAATTTATATTTTATCTCCTTGTATGATTTTGTGTGATTAAGGTTCACGCCGAAACGTCACAACTTTGTACTCGCTAGGTAATAGAGCTGTTCCTACTTTTTTTCCTAGTTTATACATTTTGATATCACAGCTTTACTACAGTGGCTCAGTGTATAGTTATATACTCATGCACTAATTATTGTGTTACACAAGTAATATCACTGCTGTATCCAGGCCAACAGGCAGCAGTAAGAATAAATGGTGAAACAACAGATTGGTTTGACATAAAAAAGATGTCCGTCAGAGATGCACGGTGTCGCCTTACCTGTATATTGAAAATATAATGAGGAACGTTAGAGAAGATGTAGACAAAGAATATTACGATGCCATATCAATTGGAGGTTATCAAATGCCAGAGATTAGATATACTGATGACACAGTGTTACTGTCCACAACACGAAAAGGAATGGAAATACTAATTATTTCAGTCTGTAAGAACAGTGAAGAGCAAAATCTTTATCTTAATCCGCATAAAACCAAATTGATGACAACTAACAAAATAAATAAGGAGCTGAAATATATATATATATATATATATATATATATATATATATATATATAAGGAAAAACTGGAAGAAGTGGAGAATTTTTAATATCTCGGATAATTACTAACTAATAACGGAGATCAATGAGGTAAATTAAAAAGGAGGATATGTATTGCTCTTGGAAAAATAATACAATTTAAAAAAGGAACACATAGCACTACAAACTACTTTTATTAAGGGCTTGCATCTTTCCCATCGCAACATACGCTTGTGAGACCTGGACACTTAACCAAACAGCTGAGAAACACATAAATGCCTTTGAATGTAAATGCTACAGAAGAGTTCTTCAAATGTCATGGACACAACCAAAAACAAACAAACAAAAAATTATCCATACTAAAAGAACTTGATACTGAAGAAGGCTGGCTAGTAGATAAGATTAAACAGAGAAAACTTAAATATTTCGAACATAATAAATGTCATGATAATTTAGATAAGAAATTCTTGAAAGGGCACATAACGGGAAAAAGAGAGAACGACCAAGACGAAGATGGCTACGAGACATCGTTGACCAAGTGTGATTGGTTGCATCATCAGCAGCAGGGCATCTTGCTCACAACTGATAGCCCGACATGAAAGCAAAGTTTCGCAACTGACATTGCTAATGTCTCACTGACTGAAGACACTAACTTTCTACAGCTACATAGCTAAGCATAACAAATAACGTACTCAGAAATATAATCTTGAGACTTTTGTCCAAAACAATCCGTCTCTCACAACAGTTTGTAGTGTAGGAACGTAGTCTGTTTCTTAGTTTTGTTAGGGTAGGACGTAGTTTGTAGTGTAGGAACTTAGTCTGTTTCTTAGTTTTGTTAGGGTAGGACGTAGTTTGTAGTGTAGGAACTTAGTCTGTTTCTTAGTTTTGTTAGGGTAGGACGTAGTTTGTAGTGTAGGAACGTAGTCTGTTTCTTAGTTTTGTTAGGGTAGGACGTAGTTTGTAGTGTAGGAACTTAGTCTGTTTCTTAGTTTTGTTAGGGTAGGACGTAGTTTGTAGTGTAGGAACGTAGTCTGTTTCTTAGTTTTGTTAGGGTAGGACGTAGTTTGTAGTGTAGGAACTTAGTCTGTTTCTTAGTTTTGTTAGGGTAGGACGTAGTTTGTAGTGTAGGAACTTAGTCTGTTTCTTAGTTTTGTTAGAGTAAGACGTAGTATGTAGTGTAGGAACTTAGTCTGTTTCTTAGTTTTGTTAGGGTAGGACGTAGTTTGTAGTGTAGGAACTTAGTCTGTTTCTTAGTTTTGTTAGGGTAGGACGTAGTTTGTAGTGTAGGAACGTAGTCTGTTTCTTAGTTTTGCTAGAGTAGGACGTAGTTTGTAGTGTAGGAACTTAGTCTGTTTCTTAGTGGTCAGCAGAGGTTTTTGAAGTATAGAATAGTGAATCTAGTATGTGGTAGGATTCTGTTGGCGTCGAAGTCAGGCTTCTTGATGTTAGTAGACGCCTGGAATCATATAAGTTGTCTTGCTGGAGTAACGCCATGTCGTGTTATTCAGAACTGTTTTCTACTCATCGTCATCGCCATTATATCGCCAGTAGCACCAATAAAGATTTCATGAATCTATAAAGCTGCTACTTGTGTTTGACACTGAGGGAAAGCCTTTCCTGGGGGAGTTAGTCTGTCAACGAATAGTAAACAGACACCAACAGACACCAACAGACACCAACAGACACCACCAGACTCCAAGCAGGTATTAAGCCGACATCTACAACAACGAAAGAGACGGACCTCCAGTGTTTGGAAAGAGTGAAGTCTCCACTGTCTATCGTTGTAATACTAAATAGTACTATGGAGTCTTAGAGATAGTGGAAGTGAAAGCTCAAGTTTGAATCTCAGAAGTACTACTGCTAATAGCAAGCCTACAAATATCAGGCATAAACAGGTAGACAGTAGTGCAGTGTAGAACTGAATTCTACCAATATGAAAGTATATACCAAAATTCTACTTACTACTATAAACGGACACGAAAATTATTTTTAGATGTTAAAGTTTAAATTGTCTGCCATTTTCTAAATTAAAACGTGAAAGCTGTTCTTTATATAAATATGTCAAGTAAGTATGCCATTGTTCAATATTATTTTGAACGATCACCGAAAGAAAAAAAAATATTTTATATAATCTTCATCACATCCAGAACACAGACTTTTTAAACCACAAACCCTCAACACTGTTGTGTGTATGTTTAGTTTCTAGCTTATAAAAAAAAAAAGAGAAAGACGTTCACTGATTCATGTTATATGTACGTCTGTTGCTTCAGTTAAATATCTTATGTCTAGAAAGACACTTTCCTTGCTTTCATGTTAGCAAAATCAGAAATGAGGTCGGTTTGAGAGATTTAACATTTGGTTGAAATCATGACAAGTCTTCCCAATAAATTTTCTGCCCCTGTTGAGCGTACGTGAGTTTTAATGAGCTCAACTTTCGCAACCGTTTTCGGAAATGACAATAATAATCTTAATGCTATATCATCATCAGGAGTAAATTTATTCTCAACAATATAAGGCAGCATTTCGACTGGCACTTATGTCTAGCACTAGATGTGAAACCACTCTCATGTCATGACATAGTTCAATGGCGTAACTGGGACTCCAAGTCTGTGTGTGTGTTTTGATTTTGTTTGTGTTCACTAAGATACACATATAAATGTTCCTCTCTTTCTCTCTCTCTCTCTCTCACTCTTTCACTCTCTCTCTCTCTCACTCTTTCACTCTCTCTCTCTCTCTCACTCTTTCACTCTCTCTCTGTCTCTCTCTCACTCTTTCACTCTCTCTCACTCTCTCTCTCTCACTCTTTCACTCTCTCTCTCTGTCTGTCTCTCTCTCTCTCACTCTCTCACTCTCCCTCTTTAACTTGAAAGTTAAGTTTGTTCACAGAATTCTGTTGCACAATTCTTCTCCTTACTTCTGGTCACTGTTTACAAATAACACTAAACATAGCCAGCGTTTAAAAAACTATCTTTTTGCTAAACACAGGCTTGATCTGTTCATAAAAACCCTTGCATACTATGCAGTACAGCTCTGGAATACCCTCCCCTGCCATTTAAATTCCTTTTGTAATACTTCATCTTTTAACTCAAACCTTTTTTATTATTTACTTGCTTGTAACTATATACCTCCATAGAATAACCAGCGCTATCTCAACCCATAGTTGTAGTAGTGCAAACAATGGCTCATGATAACTGAGGGAGTGCCAGTTGAGGAAGTAGAGTATTTCACATATTTAGGCAACATAGTGGATAAATATGGGGGAACGGAAAAGGATGTTAAAGCTAGAATAACCAAGGCTAGGACAGCATTTATCCAACTTAACAAAATATGGTCATCTAAGAACATCAAAACAAGAACCAAACTTGGGCTTTTCAATACAAACCTAAAGGCTGTCCTTTGGTTCAGAGACATGTGTTATGATCAAGACAGTATAACAGAGGATACAAACATTCATGAACTACTGCTTGAGGAGGATTTTAAACATTAAATGACAGGACAAGATCAGGAACGAGGAGGTCTGGGAAAGGGCAGTGCAAAAACCTATGAACCTACAAATCATGTGTAGGAAGTGGAGGTGGACTGGCCACATTCTGAGGAAACTCGACACAACATAGCAAGACAGACGCTGACATTGAATCCTCAAGGAAACATAAAACGAGTAAGACCTAGAGTTACTTGGAGAAGAGAAATTATGACAGTGCTCAGAGACAAGGGGTACACATGGAAGGAGGCAGAGAATAATTCCAAGAACAGGGATGACTGGAGAGCCTTTATCCGTGGCCTATGCTCTCAAGGGAGTGAAAGGCGATGATTATTATTACTATTATCATTAATATTATTAATATGATGATGATGATGACGATGATGATGATCTCAAACCATGACTCCCAGCCATCAAGTACTAAAATGACACAGTTCGAAAAGTAACTTGTTGGATAGTGTTAGAAATTATTTTAATGTTTGTTAACAAATATATGTTAGAAGATTTGTACAGAAAATGTATTTTTTGTTTATGTATATGTCTGCATGTATGAGAGCTATTTTATTAGGTTAATTACTTCTTCTCTTTTACTTTGAATGTAATAGTTTAATCTTACACTCTTCTGATATTTTTTTCCTAATGTAATTTGTATACTTGTATTAAATCTAGTGGTTGGGAAGAATGAAAGATTGAGCAATGAAAGGCAGAAAGTAAGATGCGCCTGCGTGCCCAATGTTTTACACTTTAAAAATAAAGATCATTCATTCATTCATTCATTCATTCATTCATTCATTCATTCATTCTCTCTCTCTCTCTCTCTCTTTCCAGCCATACTCATTACAGTCGTCAAAAGTCCTTGACATTTTACCACTAGAGAATAAGTAACAGTAGAGAAAGAATTAAACCGTCAGTTTCTTGTGAAAACACTAACTAGGATCAGGTAATATATTCTAAAATTATTAGTTCCCTAATGTAATCAGTGAATGAAAATTTCCGAGCATTAGAGCTGTGCTGAAACAGGACAGTGCTTTCTGGTCTTTTTATCAGTTATTCTTTAGTGATTTCAAGATTTTCCGGAATCACTTAAAGTAATGATCTTAAAAGTAATGATCTTTAAAGCGATGGTCGTTAAAGTGATGATCCTTAAAATGATGATCTTTAAAGTGATGTATCTTGCCGGATCGTTGTAGGTTTCATGGCACCATTTAAATCTTCTCTAACAGAACAGATAAATCAGTTTTATATGTCCCTTTTTATCACCAGTAATGTCTACGGTATGGTGATCCCGACCAGAAGTACTTGCACTGAGCACAGAAGCACTGTTTGTGATATATTCAGTTATTATCTCTTGTGCTACAGCGGCTGTTTCGGGTGCTTGTAGATATTTTGGGAAAGCATTTCGCTGTTTATGAATAACGTTACTTTTTCAGTTTCTGTTTGCGAGTGTTTGGTCGGACATGATATTCTTCTCACTGTTAAAGATTATTTTAAAATTTATAATTAGAACAGTAAGATGTACTATAGAAATAACACATATCCTCAATATGCCTTAAAGGCGTGAAAACGGGATTTTACCTTTTATTTTTTTTAACACTTTGTATATTACATTATGTAAAACAAAAAAGTGGGAACAGATTTATTCACTGATGTGCACGAACTTGTAACCTTTTGATTTATAACTTTATCTTACAAAAACATACAATCAGTCAGTCATTTGAGTGTCCCTAGCGGAACTTTGAAATCTTCGCCTTGATCTTCCTCTCTTTCTTTTTCCCATTATTTACCCTTCCATGACGGTCTTCTCTAGATTATCATGACGTTTAATGTGTCCAAAATATTTAAAGTTTTTTTCTGTTTAATTCTCTTAACTATCTAGCCTTCTTCAATATTAAGTTCTTGTAGTATGGCTATATGTGTTCTTTTTGTGTCCATGATATTTGAAGAACTCTTCTGTAGCATTTACATTCAAAGGCATTTATGTGTTTCTCTTCTTCGCATTAAGATAGAGGTTTTGCTCTTCGCTGTTCTTACGGACTGATATAATTAGTTTTTCCATTCCTTTTTTG